>JANPXK010000299.1:0-86884 GCA_024704745.1 Rosa lucieae | reverse complement strand
TGGCGACGCCACCAACGACATCGGCAATTTTGCCGTCGCCGTTGGTCTTTTGCGACGGCAATTTGGCTTTTGGCGACGGCCTTGCGCCGTGGCCAATCGAATTCTTTTTTGTAGTGTTTTATCTAGAGCTTTGTCTAGATTTAGCCATATACCATAGTTCGTGATTGGCACCCTAGGCATATTGTCTTCTGGGATAAATCTTTGAGAATTTCTTTCTTCTTTTATGCATGTAGGGGCTTTCTGTACAGGGAGTTTCAGTTTTCCTTTTTCTCTATGTAGATACCTCTCACTAGCAAGACTAATTGGCTATCTCACCAAGCATAAGTAACACCTTCTTAGGGGGCCCACAAGCCATGGTGGGGCCCAACCAAGACATGTATCCCGTAGCCCGATGTCCAAGCTATGCCACAATAGTCGGAAGCGGCCAATACCTCGCCAAGAAGCCACCTTCCCGGCCTTGCCAACATGCCTCCACAATATGGCTTTCTAGACTAGAATAGTGGTTTCTTATCCCACATTGGAAAACATGTAAAGGAAGGAGCCTCCCTCCCCTATAAAAGGAGACTCCATCCCACTTACTCATCATCCTATTACATCTCATTAGGCCTCATCAAAAAGCCCGCGGATCAAGTGGGCCGATGGAGGCCCGCCGGCCCTGAGGGCTTTTAGCCCGGCCCGGCCCGTCAAAAAATCCGCAAAAGCCCGCCTCGGTGGGCCGAGGGCCGGCCCGCCAAAAGCCCTCAAAAACCCGGCCCGGCCCGTAGGCCCGGCCCACCAAAGGCCCGCCAAGCCCGGCCCGTAAAAGCCCGTAAAATATTATATATATATATATATGTGTGTGTGTGTGTGTGTTTATATATATATGTAGATATGTGTGTGTGTGTTTATAAATAAATATATATATATATAGACACATATAGATATATATATGTATATATATATATTTGTGTGTGTGTTTATATAAATATATATATATATATCTCTCTATATTATATAAACACACACAAATGAAAAAACCGACCGTTTGATGAGTTTATTACAATTTATGAGTGTGGTAAAAAATTAACCAATTTCACCATATTTTCGAATCCAATCGGATTGGTCAACCGATACGTAGAATATATATATGCACATTAGCACATATTTTATATAGAAGTATATGAACTTCCACACACACACATATAGTCATATATATATATATAAACACACACACAAATATATATCTATATATGGTGTTGTGTGTGTGTTTATAAATATATATATACACACACATATAGATATATTTGTGTGTGTGTTTATATATATCTATATAATATATGTGTTATAATATATATATATATGACTATATGTTGTGGTGTGTGGAAGTTCATATACTTCTATATAAAATATGTGCTAATGTGCATATATATTCTACGTATCGGTTGACCAATCCGATCGGATTCGAAAATATGGTGAAATTGGCTAAATTTTTACCACACTCATAATTTATTGTAATAAACTCATCCAACGGTCGGTTTTTTTCATTTTCTTTGAATTGATAGGGGTTGCTCTTTGGAGTGTATGATATATAAATATAGGTTTATAAGAGTAACTACGTTTGACCTAGTTGATCGAATTCGAAACAATAACCAAATTGGCTAGATTTTCTACAATCACCATAAAACATTACAATCTCTCCATCGAGCGGTTGGTTTCTCCGAATTCATTTTCTACTTCATGGTTGCTTTAGAATGAACCTAAACAATTTAAATGCAATGTATAAGTCATACAACTATAGGAATAAAATTGGTATAGACCAATGTGTTTGTAATTAAAATTAATTTTTTTTATCTTATGTCCACGCACATCCATTGATGGAATATATACAAGCGTGATGTGAAAAAATAAGCACGTTTCGCGGTTGTCACGGCATGGGTCAACCAATAAAACATATAAGTGACTACGGTTGACCAATCTGATCGGATTCGAAATATGGTGAAATTGGCTAAATTTTTTACCACACTCATAATTTATTGTAATAAACTCACCAACGGTCGGTTTTTCCATTTTCTTTGAATTGATGGGGGTTGCTCTTTGGAGTGTATGATATAAAAATATAGGTTTATAAGAGTAACTACGTTTGACCTAGTTGATCGAATTCGAAATGAGAACCAAATTGGCTGAATTTTCTACAACTACTATAAAACATTACAATCTCTCCATCGAGCGGTTGGTTTCTCCGAATTCATTTTCCACTTCATGGTTGCTTTAGAATGAACCTAAACAATTTAAATGCAATGTATAAGTGATACAACTATAGGAATAAAATTGGTATAAACCAATGTGTTTGTAATTAAAATTAATTTTTTTTATCTTGTGTCCACGCACATCCATTGATAGAATATATACAAACGTGGTGTGAAAAAATAAGCACGTTTCGCGGTTGTCACGGCATGGGTCAACCAATAAAACATATAAGTGACTACGGTTGATCCATCCGATCGGATTCGAAAATATGGTGAAATTGGCTAAATTTTTTACCACACTCATAATTTATTGTAATAAACTCATCCAATGGTCGGTTTTTCCATTTTCTTTGAATTGATAGGGGTTGCTCTTTGGAGTGTATGATATATAAATATAGGTTTATAAGAGTAACTACGTTTGACCTAGTTGATCGAATTCGAAACGAGAACCAAATTGGCTGGATTTTTTACAACCACCATAAAACATTACAATCTCTCCATCGAGCGGTTGATTTCTCCGAATTCATTTTCCACTTCATGGTTGCTTTAGAATGAACTTAAACAATTTAAATGCAATGTATAAGTCATACAACTTTAGGAATAAAATTGGTATAGTCCAATGTGTTTGTAATTAAAATTTTTTTTTTTTTATCTTATGTCCACGCACATCCATCGATGGAATATATACAAACGTGATGTGAAAAAATAAGCACGTTTCGCGGTTGCCACGCCATCGGTCAACCAATAAAAACATATAAGTGACTACGGTTGACCAATCCGATCGGATTCTAAAATATGGTGAAATTGGCTAAATTTTTTACCATACTCATAATTTATTGTAATAAACCCATCCAACGGTCGGTTTTTCCATTTTCTTTGAATTGATAGGGGTTGCTCTTTGGAGTGTATGATATATAAATATAGGTTTATAAAAAATTAGTGTCTTTAAAAATTTATTTATCAATAAATTAGTATCTATATATAAATATAGATTTTTTTTGGTACAATATAGTTATATAGATCTATTATCTTTTGTTGTATTTGATCATTATCCATTGAATTTCCAAAGCTTGATTAAAAAAAAAAAAACTTGTGTCTTTAAATATTTATTTATAAATAAAGCCCGCAAGGCCCGGCCCAAAAAAGCCCGCAAGGCCCGCTTTATATGGACGGGCTTGGATCCTTTGATTTTTAATAAAGCCCGGCACGGCCCGGCCCGCAATTATTTAAAAATATAGCAAGGCCCGGCTCGGCCCGGCCCGTTGACGACCCCTACATCTCATGTAATCCTCTTGGGCCGCAAAGACCAACACATATAGTTAAGCTTTCAAGTGGGCGTAGTCTCCAGCCTCTCTTTATCGTTAATTAGACCCCTCGGTCACATACATTAACATTGGCGCCGTCTGTGGGAAGCCAACAGAAAATCTTCGTCACGTACCGTGAACTTTTGGTCCTCTAGCGTGTCCGCGGCAACATATTCCTCCAGCAAGGCTAGCGTGTCCCGCGTCCGCGACGACATATTCCTCTAGTGAGGCTAGCGTGTCCAGCGACAACATCTTCCGCTAGCGTGTAAGGTGGTGACATTTTCCGCTAGTGAGTCCGGCAACGACATCTTCCACTAGCGAGTTTGCAGCGACATATTCCTCCAGTGAGGCTAGCGTGTCCAGCGGTGACATCTTCCGCTAGCGTGTCCGGCGGCGACATCTTCCGCTAGCGTGTCCGGCGGCGACATCTTCCGCTAGCGTGTCCTGCAGCGACATCTTCCGCTAGCGAGTCTACGTCGACATATTCCTCCAGTGAGGCTAGTGTGTCCAGCGACGACATCTTCCGCTAGTGTGTCCGGCGGCAAAATTTTACGCTAGCGAGTCCGGCGACGACATCTTCCACTAGCGAGTCCGCGGCGACATATTCGTCCAGTGAGGCTAGCGTGTCCGGCGGTGACATCTTCCGCTAGCGAGTCCGGCCGTGACATCTTCCGCTAGCGAGTCTGGCGGTGACATCTTCCGCTAGCGAGTCCGGCGGTGACATATTCCTCCAGTGAGGCTAGCTAGTCTGGCGGCGACATTTTCCGCTAGCGAGTCTGCGGTGACATATTCCTCCAGTGAGGCTAGCGTGTCTGACGGCGACATCTTCAGCTAGCGAATTCTGCGATGGCATCTTCCGCTAGCATGCCCCACGACGACATCTTCCGCTAGCAAGTCCGTCGGCGACATCTTCCGCTAGCGAGTCCGCGGCGACATATTCCTCCAGTGAGGCTAGCATGTCCGGCGGCGACATTTTCCGCTAGCGAGTCCGTGGCGACATATTCCTCCAGTGAGGTTAGCGTGTCCGGCGGTGACATCTTTCGCTAGCTAATCCTGCGATGGTATCTTCCGCTAGCTTGTCCCGTGATGAAATCTTCATCTAGCGAATCTGGCGGTGGCATCTTCCGCTAGTGGGCAAGCAGTAACATTTTCCGCTAGCGAGTCTGACGGCGACATCTTCTGCTAGCGAGTCCGCTGCGACATATTCCTCTAGTGAGGCTAGCCTGTCCGGCGGTGACATCTTCCTCTAGCAAGTCCGGCGGCGACATCTTCTGCTAGCGAGTCTACGGTGACATATTCCTCCAGTGAGGCTAGCATGTCTGGCGGCGACATCCGCTAGCGAGTCCACGGTGATATATTCCTCCAGTGAGGCTAGCGTGTCCGACAGCGACATCTTCCTCTAGTGAGTTCACGGTGACATATTCCTCCAGTGAGGCTAGCGTGTCCGGAGGCGACATCTTCCTTTAGAGAGTCCGGCGGTGACATCTCCCGCTATCTTGTCCGGCGGCGACATATTCCACGAGCGAGGCTAGCGATTCAGGTGGCGACATTTTCCTCTAGCAAGTCTGGCGGCGACATGTTCCTCTACTAGCGAGGCTAGGACAACTCCAACACAATTTGGGCACTTACATCAGTTCCAACGCCTACTCGGTCCAAATTGGCATAAGATAAGTAACTATATCTTCCTTCGCTCTTTCAATTTGAGCTAGTGCCATGCCAATGCCATGCTTTTACTACTTCAAAGCATGCCTACAATATATCACACTTGATATGCATTTACATGTCTTCATGATCCTTAAACATCTTCATAACAATGCAAAAATGTTATTAGCAACTTTACTACAAGTACATGCTATACAACTATGCCATGCTTCTATTTAATTGCAACTCAATTATATAAACATGTGACACTTTGCTTAAACAAACTATGCCATGCTTATTTGTTGTTCATACAATTAGCAAGATTTACATGTACACTGCGTAAATACTTTGTCTGGCCTCTTGGCCACCATATGTTGTCAAACTCTCCTCACAGGAAATAGACCTAAACGGGTCTAGACTCCACTAGTATATGGTCTACGACCAACCGCCAAGAGGTAAGGCAACGCCTCATAATGACGATGACCGCTACACGGCATTACAGTCAAGCTTTTCTCCTCCAGAAAAAAATAAAGGGACCGGTTAACACAGCCCGCGACATCCATTGATCCGGCGGTTAACCCCCGATGCTTGGGTATCAAAGATTACGTTAGCTGCCTAATGCCCACCGTCTCCGTGGCACCCCCAAGCTCCAAGCTCTCGAGCTCTAACGCTCACGCCTCAGCTGCACCCCCTAGCTCCCCGCTCACTAGCTCTAACGCTCAGGCCTTCGCGGCACCCCCGAGCTCCGTGCTCACGAGTTCTAACGCTCATGCCTCTGTGATACCCCCGAGCTCCGCTCTCCCGAGCTTCCGCTCACTCTTTGGAGGCAACTCCGATCTTCTGCTTACGCCTTCGCAACACCCCCGAGCTTCCCACTCATTAACTTCAGCTCGCGCCTTCATGGCACCCCCGAGCTTCCCGCTCATGAGCTTCCACCGCTCACGCCTTCTCTGCACCCCCGAGCTTTCCGCTCACGCCTTCATGGCAACCGCGAGCTTCCCTCTCACGAGCTTCCACTCACGCCTTCGCTGCACCCCCGAGCTTCCCACTCACAAGCTTCAGCTCACGCCTTCGCGGCAACCCCGAGCTTCCCGCTCACAAGCTTCCACTCACGCCTTCCCGGCAACCCCAAGCTTCCTCTCAAGCCTCTGCGGCAACCCACGAGCTTCCCTCTCTTGGCTTCCCGACAGCCCCGAGCTTCTAGTCACGCCTTCACGGCACCCCCGAGCTTCCCGCTCATGCCTTTCCGGCACCCCCGAGTTTTCACGCTCTTACCTTCCGGCATTCCCAAGTTTTACACTCACATCCCCTCAACATACTACACATTAATGGAATATTGAATTCTTCTACTATTCGTCCTTTACAACAAATTGAATTCTTTTCGTGTTCCATTAATACGAGCGAAAAACAAACAAACACAAGCGTTCCCATATTCATCACTCACGAATTACAAATGCTTGCCTTCAGGGCACTCATGCAACTTACATCGAGCGTAACCTCGTCAACTCGACCACGTTCATTTTCTTGCGAGCACCACGCACATCATATGCAATCCGTATACTCATTCTCGGTATGCTCAAACAACCGTATGCATTCTTGAGCCCATACGTCATATATGATCATACTCGACAGCATTCCCATGTATACATCAATATGTATCATGCACCTCATACACTCACATATGCCAATACATATCAGTGCAACTCACATACGTTGCTCAATACAACAAGCATTCTACATATGCGCGTTTTTTGTCTTTGCAGGTTAACGAGTCCCTTCTTACTTACGGAGTTCGGGGACTTGTAGGGGCTAGACGCCTCTCGAATGTTACTTATGCTTGATGACATCATGTTTATAACTCCCCAACCAAGAAGCTCCTCTTACTTGGGGACTTCGAGGACTTGTAAATACCTCTCACTAGCATGACTAATTGGCTATCTCACCAAGCATAAGTAACACCTTCTTAAAGGGCCCACAAGCCATGGTGTGACCCAACCGAGACATGTATCCCATAGCCCGATGTCCAAGCTATGCCACGGTAGTCGGAAGCGGCCAATACCTCGCCGGGAAGCCACCTTTCCAGCCTTGCCAACATGCCTCCACAATATGGCTTTCTAGACTAGAATAGTGGTTTCTTATCCCACATTGGAAAACATGTAAAGGAAGGAGCCTCCCTCCCCTATAAAAGGAGATTCCTTCCCACTTACTCATCATCCCATTACATCTCATGTAATCCTCTTGGGCCGCAAGGCCCAACACATATAGTTAAGCTTTCAAGTGGACGTAGTCTCCCGCTAAGGCGGGAGACGCACCACTATACTTCTTGTGTCTCTCTCTTTATCGTTAATTAGACCCCTCAATCACATACATTAACACTCTAATGATGAAAGTTTTGGAATTGGAGCTTTCTCCGTCTTCCATTTCTATATCTTGATAAGGAAGGATTTTTCTTACCTTTCCTGTTTTGAAAATTTTCATTTCTTTGATTAGTTGTTCTAAATGTTCAGTATTTTCGCAAGATTCAGCTTCATCATAGAGTTCATAGAGCTTTTTTGCTCTAAGCATATTTACTGGTCTATTTAGATCAGCTTCTAATTCTTTTTTCAGTAATAGGATATGTTGGTTTTTCTACAGTGAATTTGGTACCACTAACACTAGCTTCTCTAGTGATGTAGCATCTTCTGAGATGATTTTTGTTAATCCTGACATTTTCAGGATATACGTCACTTTTTTTGTGATCGTCGTCAAATTTTAGATTGATATCTCCAGTCTTTCTACTTTCATAGATTGCCGCTTTGGCACTTTCTGGTGGTCTTTTTGGACCAGATAATTTCCATTCAATAGGAAAAGTTACTTCATTCCAAGTAACCTTGTGAATCTGTTGTGAATGGTTATTCTGACTGGTGAGGAATCTAATAGTAAGACCTGAGATATTTGATATCCTTGTCTTAGGTTCTACTGTGGTACTCATCAGTTTATAGTATATTCTGTATACTATTGCAAGTTCTTGCATATTTTCTTTCATTGATATACCATCTGTCTTGACTCTCAATCGTAGACAATGGACTGCATCTTTCAAGCTGGTTGAAAAGTTTGGGAAACAATTGAAATAAGCTACTTGATTGCATAAAGATGCTTCAAGTGTTCCCAACAGACTAGCTTGAAAATCTGTTAGTCTATTGTCTTATATGACACATAGAACTGAACAGTTTATGCCTTCTCGGGCAAGAAGTTTTATGCCTACTTGGACTGCTCCAATGCACATAAATTGATAATTTTTTGTCTTTGCTCTGGCAACTTTTTCAGGAGTGATCATCAAGAGATCTGTCTCTCCTGTTATAGAGGGGGTTGTAAATTCCAATAATTTGAAATGATGGCTATTCATCAATTCAAACTTTCCCCTTTTGTAGATTTGTTTGAAATCTAATTTTGGAATTACGGAGTTTTTCACCTCCTGTTCAATTTCAGTGTATTCAAATTCTTCAGCATTTAGGAGTTGTACTCCTTTATTTTTTCCAAAGATGCTCATCATCTTGACATCTCTTGCTACCAAGTGTTTTGGTTTTTCATACGTGATACTAATTAGACTAGTAGAAGGTTTTAGAAAAATCATGCTTGGAATAGGATTCTTCTCCGGTTTTTCTAATGCTTTGAATCCATTCACTTTCTTTGATTTTACTAGAGGCTTTTTCTTATCCTTTAGTATATTTTTCATAGAACCCAGCATTTCTCATTGTTCATTGATTTTTCTGCCAACACTTGTTAGTTGTTCTTCTTCCCTTTTAGGAAGTTCTTTGATATAATCTATTTTGTTTTCCAATTTTTCTAATTGTAGATTATATCTGGCAATTTTTCTAGAGGATCTTGATTTAGATACTTCTTGTACCAGGTTCTGATGTTTCTCATCAGAAGATTTTAGTAGATAATTCAACTCCTCTAATATTAATTCAAACATTGTCCCCATTGAGGATTCCCCTTTTGAGCTCTTTTTACAAGCTCTGATACCAGTGATTTGCGGATCTAACTGATGCTCAAATAATCAAGAGGTTTTTGTTCCTCTTTAAGTATGAATTTCAATTCTTCAATATATTTCTCAATTCTATAAATATGTTTTTGTACTAAGAAAATTCTATCCCAGTAGTCTAGGGATTCTCTACTGTGTCTAGCTCGGTAGTCTTTTGCTTTTCTCAACTTTTCTTGCTCTTCTACTAACTCTTTACTAAATCTCTGACAGTTTGCAACTAAATCCAATCTAGATAGAATACGATCTAAATGTGCGATTATGAACAGTGAAAATAATTGTTTACCTTCCAGTATAGAGGATGGATTTATACATGTAATATGTTAAACAAACAAATTCAAAAGCATCGGCCCACTACGCTCCGTCAATTTTATTTTTACTGAATGAAGAGATTAAAAACTAAAGAGGAAGTAAAACACCTCTTAAAGACAAAATGTCCTTAAGTGTAAACTTTTGTCCTTAAATGTTTAAAATCAAATGTTGAGGAGTTATTTGTGTTTTGGAATCTTATCAAGGGGGTATATGTAGTTTGCTGTAGAAACTATCAATGGAAGAATAGATTATTCATAAATGAGACAAATCGACGATATCCGAATTATCCAAAGCCAACTTGGATAGACTTGTAGCCATCAAGTCTACGAAAGACATATTTAGTATAGATGTGAAGATGCTAGCACCAAAATCCTAACTTTAGGAGAGAAAGAGAAAGTTGTTGGAATTCTATTACTGCTTAAGAAACACATACGATTTACTAGTCAAATAATAATAATAATTCCACAAGCTCTTAAATGTCACATTACGCATATTGAAGTTGAAACTGATTCTGCAATTCTGGTAAAGTTAATCTCTGAGATTGATGTTATTCTTCACCCTATGGGCTCACTTATTTGCTGCTGCAAAAATCTGATCAGAAATTTTCAATGCTTCTCCGTAAGGCACATTTACAGAGAATGTAACATGGTTGCGGACTGCCTTGCTAAGCAGAGCATCAATCATGCTTATGGGATAATCAAGTTTAATAGCCCTCCTATCCATGCCTCTCTTGCTTATCTTGATGATCTTGATGGAGTTACTCGGCAACGACGAATCTCTGTTAGGCCTGATAATAGGCCAAGATAGCTTGTTTCTTTAGTCTGTTTCGTTTTTCTGGGTCTTTTTGACCCCTTGCTTACCAAAAAAGAAAAATTATAATAATAATAATAATAATTCACTTTGATTTAATTTTTTCATTTCAAGAGAACTACCTTTTTTTTAATCTTTTCTATATTATGATATTCTCATTTTCATCAACTCTATTTCATCCCACTACATGACACTATTGACATTCGAATCCGTGATCTCTAAACCTTTTTTTTTTTTTTTTGTCTTTGTTAAACCTCATCCCTCTTCACCCTTAATGGGGCTCGAACACTATGATTATTTTTTTTTTTGAATAGAAGTTGATTGTTATTCAATAAATCAATAACCAATTGGCCATAGCTTACAAAGCCTACATAAGCAATCAGGTAAAACCTATCCAAGCTAAAGCAAACTAATTAAAATCACTGAGAAGCTCACAGTTAAGCAAGCTTGCCCAAGCATAAGAAAGTTTCACCTCCTACCGAAAGAAATCATTCAACTAGCCCTTACTTGTCAGTCACGCAACTGTGGTACAAGCAAGAAACTAGAAACGTCATAGAAAACTCGTAGAAACTTAATCACACTCAAACAGGCTTAAGACACCAAGCAAAGCACCTAAACAACAGGCTCGAACACTATGTTAAATATACAATATAATCGGTAAAACACAGCCCACCGGTGGAGAAGTACGTATTAACATATTGCACAACATTTTTTTAATGGTAGATTTAAAAGTACCTTCAAATAGTGTAGAACCTTTTGCGGATATGGCACACGATAATCACAATGTTTCTATATAAAATTAGAAAAGAAAACGCACTTAATGGAATCAATCACATAACTAAACACAATGTAAAGATGCTGCCAAATGAGTTAGTCCCTAAAACACATTCCTTAACCACTGTACTAGCTTTTTAATTTCTTCATGCTTTTGTTTACTTGCTAGCGTTCTTATATTAGTTTTCTATTTGGCAGACGGTTGACTTAAACCTTCTTCCTAGTGAAATTGTTGCCTAGTTTAATTCATATTAATAATTTAAAGCTGTAACATAACTTTCAAACTGTCCAAGCATTTAGCTGGTTAGCTACATTATATTAATTTTTAAGTGTTAGTTTACACATCTCTTATCTTTCAATCAATTATGTTCGTCCATAGGGTTATCATGGATATGACATTGTTATATGCAAGGTTTTAAATATGGGTATTTTCATATCTATCGGTACTTTGGAAAAGGGAGATATCGGATATATCGGGGATACAGTGTACGAAAATATCGTTTTTGAAAAAAGTCAATTTATTAGAAATTTAGAACTACATATAAATACATATGAATGTCAACTTCATGTACATTCAAAAAGAGACTCTAGGCGGTTGAAAAGCCGCTCGCTGGTCTACGAAAATGCAATAATCAGACCAAAACATATAACCCATATAGTGCGAATTGTAGTGATGAACATGATAGTTATAGATCTCTTTAGAGCTGCCGATTGTTTCCCCTATAAGGGGATAATAATGATGAACCCAACTAGATGACTGATCCTATACTTCTCCATATTTATTATATCCATAAGCATCATAACCAAATTGATTGTTGCTTTCATGAGATTCATTTGAGATCCCACTGCGCTATGTGCCTAAATTGATAGAGTCAAAACTTAAGGCAATTAAAGAAACATCAGATCGGGTACTTTCATCAGTTGCACCTCTAGTCCTCCTCCCATATCGGGTCTTATCTTGAGCACCATGACCAACTGTTCTCACTCCGTGGTCTTCATCTTGGGTGGCATGATCAAAATTACGTTCACAGGTAAATTGGAATCCTCCATCCACAGAAGATTGTCCATATTCATATCTTTCACCTCCACCACCTGTTCCGCTTCCAGCTGTAGTCAACATGTTTTGGAAATGTGGAGAATCAGCTTTGTTAAAAGGGACAACATCATATATATGATATTTGGACACCATTCTTACCAATAGTTCTCTACCACCTTTTAGTAATGATTTAATTGTGCTTTGTTTTGATCAACTATCTTTTGATGGCATTGCTACTGGAGGCTCAGGAAATGAGTACCGATAGGTTTTTGATCGATCAACTTGTTGCGGTTGTTGACTGCTACTACCGCCTCTCGATTGTTTTGGAAATTGAAATCTTGCACTTCTACTAAACTGAGAGTTCTTATCACGATTTACGGTTGATCATCTTACTGCAGCACGATAATCTTGTCGTTCTGCAGGGTGCATGTCTGGTGGATACTGAAATCCATCATCATCATCATCATTGTCGTCATCGTCATTGTACAGACTTGTTTGATTGTCAAGATAATCATTGCGGAGTTCTTCTCTAATATCATCTTGAACAGCTGCCTTTTCTTGCTTAATAGAATCTTTTCTCTTTATCCATGCTATCACCTCTGTTTTGATCTTCGGTGGCACTTTGGGGCCCTGATCAATTTGGGGCCCTTTGTATAGTTTTATAAACATTGCACTTAATGAAATAAAATCAATAAAAAAGATGAATTACATTTAACTATTTAACCGTCTGTAGTTTGCTTCATATCATATATCACTTTCTATTTTTAATTATGTTGATCCACTAAAACAAGAGACAACTTCCAAAAAAAAATTTCAGGTTTAAGACACAGACTACACAGTAGATTCGTTATTCCTCACTTTTTCAAGATGCATAGCCAAAATTTAATACTCCGTACTCTGCACTCTCTTCTCATCATGTCATCCATATATGGTTCCTTGACTTCCTTCTGCAATGTCATTTGGCCTCATTTGAATACTTGAACCTTTATGGCTTTATCTTCTTTCTATTATTCAACTACAGAGTTACAAACTACATACAGAGTTACAGAAATAGTCACAGACTACACAGTACCAAATCTCTCCTCACACAGATTTGCATTTAGACTTTTAGATAATTACTTCTCACCCAAAATCGCCTTGAGGGTATTTATCCAATTCTCCTCACGTAGATTCGCCTTGAAGGGATTTTTTTCCTCACCTAGATTCGCCTTGAGGGGATTTTCTACTCACCTAGATTCACCTTGAGGGGATTTCTCCTCACTCAAATTTGCCTTTAGGAAATCTCTCTTCACACATATTTTCATTTAGAGAATTACTGAGTTTTATTTTTATTTTTACCTCAAATTTTACAGATATTTCTTCACTTTATCGGGATATCTAATATATCGGGGATATTTGACGATGTCGGAGAAATTTCGCAGAAACGGTGACAGATAAGATATTTACCCCCCTAGATATATCGGTCCGTTTAAAAAAAAAAAAGATATCGGGGGATATATCAGAAATATCGCAGAGATTTAGAACCTTGGTTATATGTGCGCAAAGATCATATATACAATATATATATATATATATATATATATACACGGAGGCGTTCCAAAGAGGACGTCCGCACTTTCGTTAAAGTGCGGACGGCGCTGCTGCAGCTCGGCTCGGGGCGCGACGGAGCGGCGGAGGTTGCCGGAAGGATGCCAGGGGTCGGGCGGAGAGGTCTGCAGTCGGTGGAGTCGCCGGCGACGTCGTTGCAGCGCTGCCCAGAAAACCTGCAGTTGCAGGTCGGGTTGCTGCCCAGAACTTGCAACTCGGACCTCCTCCGACCTCGAACGCTGCCCAGACCCATCCACCAAGCCTCCGGCCTCCGTCCGCCAAGCCCCGAGCCACCGTCGCCGCCTGGAACGCCGCTGCTGCGTCGCCGTCCGCACTTTAGCAAAGTGCAGACGTCCGCTTCAGAACCGGCCTGTATATATATAATACACACAAAATAAAAGGTATATATGAAATTATTCAAATAAGATGAGGAAGGTTGACCAACTAAAGAAGTAAAAGAAAAAGTCATATAGACCTAAAAATCTGAAGATTTTATCTGTGAGTAAAACGACAAGTGGATAACCATTGAATAGAAGCCATGAGTTCAAGTTATTTAGTTACGTAATTTTAGAATTTTTGTACTTTTTATTATGAGTGCTAATAAAAAAAATGAAATTACTTGAATTATGACTCTTTATGTTGTATTCTGAAAAATATAAGTCATAGGGCATCTCTGAGTCATAAAGTAATTTTTAATATAGTGTGTGTGTTTTTTTTAAAATATAATATGTGACAAATGATTTGTTAACAGAGACTTGTAGGCTTCCGTATGGGAATAGGGACGGGAATGCCAAATGTTGTATTTCACCTATTGAGGTACGGTACACATATGTGTCCCCTAACAAATTTGGTGTCCTGTCAACTGTTATTTAATTCCAGAAGATAAAAGAAAATACCAGATTGGCTAACACTACCCACACGTGTCTTGAAATCAGACGGGGAATCGGAGACATGTGCTGCTTCTCAAGTTCTTATAACTTTGCAACAGCAGCCAATAAACAAGCGCACCCCTCTCTCTCTCTCTCTGTCTCTCTCAGCTCTCTCTCCCTCCTACCCAGACACATGCATTTAAGCGGCTGATCCATCTGCCAAAAACCCAGCACCTCCTTCATATATAATTCTACACGTACAATTCAGAGGGGACGTAGGGAGGAGAGGTATGTTTGGCTCGGTTTCCTACTAGGTTAGTTCCAGCTAGTTGTCTTCGGTTGCTCGATCGAGTTCATCAGTTGTCTCTGTGTATTCCCTTGATTTGCTTCTACTGTTCTGTGGAGATCCATACAAGACTACCCTCTAGCTAGCTCCATCATCAAACCAAAGCCAGATTCCGGTATGTTTCTGCATATAATATAATTCACAGTCTCTTATCCTTGATTCTGTTTGTTTTTTTTTTTCTTTCATGTTTAAAAGTGCATATATACATGCTATTTTGGGGTTTGAGTCTCTATTAATATTGATCTTAGGAAGAGAAAGAAAAAACAGGGTTTCTCTTCCTTCCTCTCTTAATTATATCTGTTTTTTTTTTTCTTCTTCTTCCCTTTACAACTTTGACCCTTTACTGTTCCTGAAACTAATTAAAAGTTTAAAACCACTCTTTTTCTCTTTCTATCTGGAACGAAAAAGGAATAGCAGAAATAGACTGGCAACAGTGACTTAAAGTTCTGTTCTATCTTTTTAATTTTTAATTTTCTAATCCCATCATCAACATCATTTTCCCACTCTTTTATTCTATTCTGTTCTTCATATATGCGAGATTTCTTTTTTCTACCAGTTCTTTAGTGGTGCGCGCTTTTTCCTCTGACAGAGTAGTTAGATATGAACATGAGATTGAAGAGTGAATACAGTAAATACTGGACTGAAATCAGTGAAATGTGTATGGATGAGTTAAAAACAAAAACAAAAATTACTATGTATCCCCAGGTGACATAATGATGTTACCTCGACTGGGACCTAAAAGTTTGAAAACCGAACCGAGCTAAACTACAAAATTCTTTAAAATTAATGGAGTTTAGGACCCTCTGAACTTGAGATATCAGACAGATCTAACCACATTCCTGACCTAAATGATTGAGATTATTTAACCTAAACTGTAGTGTTTAGACTGTTTTTTTTTTGGGGGTCAAATTGTTGGAGACTTTCAAGGGTCCTATTATATTTCCTTTGTTATTTAGAGGGGCCATTTTTGTAAGAATAAAAATAGAAACCTTAATAAATTTAGAGAAGTTCAGGATGGTTCTCAATCAAATTATTAGATTTGCTGTCACGGTATTCTTAAAGATTCAAACATGTATTAGGACAAGACTTTATTATTTTGTATTGCTCCATGCTGCCTCTCTTCCAGTTTAATTAGCACCTACAAAATGAATCTTAATTTGGGCAAGACTTTATTATTTTGTCTGTCCAGTCAAGTCCTTTAACAAAAATACTAAACTTCACAATAATAAGATTCTTATCGATTATTCAAAAAAAAAAAAAAAAAAAGATTCTTATCAACAAAGAATGCTAAGAATATCTAAGGTTTGCTATAATTGTGGGTTATATACCGTCTCACCATTCGATTGAGGATATTTTTGGCAATAGTAACATGACGCGATGAAAAAGTGAGAGTATTTTGTCAATTTAGGACTACTGCAGGGGTCATAGTGGTATTAGATTTTTCATGTGGATCTACGTATCTTTCTCTTATTAGCTAGAGTAACCAATCCAATCGTCAAGCTGTTAGCTGTCTAACTCAAGTTGTTGATCAATTGCTACTTGGGGTTTATTGAAGAACAAAAATTTGTAGACCCCGGACTTGATCCATCCATTTCTGGCCACCGCGATATCATGCTGACAGCTTAAAGCCCGATCCCCGAGTTGCGTCAAAGGCAAAGCTGTAGGATGTAGCCACAATCGTTCCATTTGATAGGAGTTTTCATTATTTAAATTTTGCCTACATAACTCCATTATAAAATTAACCTTAACGGGTTATTTATTAATCCTACCACTTAGATTTCTTCATTTCAAGCTCCCGTCATATTTGAATGATTGAATCCTTTCACTTTAGTCTCTATCATGTTCAAGTTCCTTGGCACTTTCAAATTTCTTCTCCAGACACCCCTTTAGTTCCCTAAAAAAGAAGATAGCTCCCAACGTCTTCAAATTAATGAACAATCTCCTACATGTGGAGATTGAAGAACCGTCTCTACACGCAACTCCTCATAATGTTGAGTATGATTGGAGTAAGATTATTGTGGCTCCTTAAGTAAATATAGCTCCTAATTTAAGTGTTTTTTTTTTTTTCAATAAATTTGATGAAAATATAGAAGCACCAATAGAGATGCTCGACAATAAAAAATCTGTTAGGTGAGAATCTCACTTTCGTTCTAATCTCTAATAGTTCACAATCTTGTTTATAATTAGAATCATGTTATACAACTAAATAAAAAAGAAAAGAAAAGAAAAGAAAGTTGTCTCGTCTTTTGTGCAAAAGATCTGAAACTTATTTTGTGAGGGAGTAATGTCATGAACTGATCATGATCGATATGTCGGTTATTTATTTTGGATTGGATCTCCCTGTCCACATAAAGTTTAGATTGAATATTTTCATTTTTGTCTTTTTAGCAATAGTGTTTAGATTGTATTCGGGGAACGAGTTGGAGTTGGAGCGCTGGTTGCCTGTTTGTTTCGTTCTATGTGTCATGTGTACATGGATGGTACTGCCGCCAGAATAGCTATCAGAGATAACAACCAAAAACGACCCTGTCTCTTTCTTTAAATTTACTGGGTGATGAAAACATATATCATTACATAAGTTCATACATTCAAACTCTAGTAAGACCTCAAAATAAATAAATAAAAATTTGGATGAGGTTATTGTAGTCGGCAGCCAATAAAAGAGAAACTTTTTAATAAGGCAGTATTCATATTGTCCGTCAATTAATAGCTAGCTATGCGTATAAGTTTTTATATATTAAAGATGTTTTTTATATATTAAAGATATTACTGGTATTTGACGTACAAATGACAATAAAAAATAGTTTGAATATAATTTTTTAATAAAAGAATTTTAAAACTACTTGGTGTAATAAAATAATTTTAAAACTACTTGGTCTGGCATTCGAGTCTCAACTCTCACTAGTTTTGTAGCCAACAGGTTTGAGGGGTCTTCGGGTTCTTGTGCTTGCGGCTGTGCATCAGTCTAGTTTTACTAAGATACCTGCGTAAACTTCAGCTTGAATAAAGACTCGCTAACGTAATTAAAGTGACTTGCTAAGTCACGTCGATAAAAAAAAGAATTAATTTTTTTTTCAATTAAAAAGAAAGAATTAAATTAAGAAGACAGATACCACGTGATCATCAGGTGGACATACACAATTTTTTTTTTCCCCACAAGGGCAGCTGGCTCCATATATTGCCTTTATAAAAAATGTTGAGGTCCTCGAGTTGATAAGTTGATAACTATTGAAAGCCACACTTCTAACAATAATTTCCAAGTCTTTGTGCGACTTCCCTTTTCTATATTTCTTTTGCTAGGAACCCCGTGGAATGGGCTCAGAGAAAGCTTAGATTTAGGGCAAAACAATGATATAGTGCGCGAAAGCAAAATGATAGAGTAAAGAGAGGCCGGTGAAAAGGTCCATTTTAAAACAGTAAAGAGAGGCCGGTGTTTTTATTTAAAATTGATTTAAGGATGATGAGTCTATTTCCACGCCACTCTTTGCAAGGGTGGAGTGTGATAGGGTACATCATAACTAGCGTAAGTGTAGAAAGTTTTCTAACACAGTTTAATCATTTAAATTCTTTACGATTCTATGATTAATTATGACATTTTTCCTGATAGTACAAACGATCAATACATCAAGCAACTTTTTACAATTGTCAAGTGTTTAAATTTGAGAAATACCTAGATGCCAAGATGCTAGGAGCCTAGGATATCTTGGTCCACTGTAATGTTCACCTAATCACTAATTAATTAATAAAATTATGTTTAGTTACATTTGGATGTAAATGTAACGGTTCAAAAAAAAAATTTCAGTTGATTTTTATTATTTTTTATCATTAGATGTAAATGTAAGGATAATTGAGCATAATTATTTTAGTCAGTTACTGATTAGGTGAATACCACTACCACTGCTTGGTCTAAATGATTTTTTTTTTTCCTTTAACATTTATAAGGAGAGTTTTGAATGCACGTATATGCCGGTAGGCCTTTAAAATTAGGCCAATGCCAATGTACATGTCGAAGCCCAAGCCCATCAGGCCCAAGTTAATTGGCGGGTTGAGCTCAACCTATTTTACAAAAGATACGGCTTGGGCTACGCAGCTTTTTAAGACCCGGACAGCCTAAATCCGGCACATACTAATATTTATTAGCTAGTCATGTCTTGCTCAAAAAATATACAAAAATCTCATTTAAATTATAGATTTGATTATTCAACAATATATATATATATATATATATTTTTTTTTTTGCATTTAATACGTGGATTTGAAAATATTAAAATTTAATAAATTTAGTTTGATTACGACTCAATCACATTATCTTTAATAGAGGCTCAAATTATTTCTATGTCACTGATCAAATATAGGGCAGGCCTTGCAGACCCGAACTTTATCGGCTCATAGGTAGGGCATGAGCTTTAGGGTTTAGGCTTTATCGGCTTTACATATTTGTGGCATGAACTTTAGGGCATGAGCATTAGGGCATGAACTTTATCGGCTTTACATATTTGTGAAAGGGCCAATCTTGCCCATCTAACACCTAGGGTTAAAAAAGCCCAGGACTAGGTAGTGCTTGAGCCACCATAGTTTAGAGTTGGTTCGATCCAGCTCTGCTCATTTTATTAGCCTAATAGAGGGAGGTAGACCGACCCCATGAATTGACAGCTAGGCCAACCCAGCTCTCCTCATGTAATGTTTTGAGTCATAGAGTAAATGCAGGTTCGGAAATGTTTCGGTAAATCACGGGTTACATTTGCTTGGTGGTTGGAACGGATAATAATAATTAGCTGTTAATCATAATTGAAAAGTCAAAACCGTGGAAATTTACAATTCCAACCTTCAAAATGTCGTTTATTTCCGTTTCTTTGGCGGCAGTCTCCTTCTTCTTTCCTTCACAATCGTTTTGGCAATTTCACTTCTCTCTCTCTCTCTCTCCCTCCAAACATTGTGTTGATTGTTGTTTTGTTGTCTGGTATGTCCTCTAACCATGCCTCCACAGATGAAGCCCAACTCCAAGAATCAGCAACAGGTAACACTCTCTCTTTGTTTATGTCTCTGTTTACCATGATGATGATGCAGTCATGCAGAATGCATTGTTGTGTTTTTGGGTTTAATTTTGGAAACTGAGAGAAATTTGCAGAGTAAATGGGCTGAACTGTGTTGTTTGGATTGGTCGTGCATACAGCTGTTCTGGCCCAGAGTTGTGATGCGCAAATGGCTCAACATCTCCGCCAAAGAGTCCGATTACAGCGCCGATACCGAAGACGAAGACGACTGGGATCCTGACTCCCCAACAAGCCAGCAAGGTCCTATTTCTTCAACCACCACTTGTACATGTGTTTCTTTCAAATTTCAATAATTTGGTCTTTACTTTTGGCCTTCGTCTTTTTGTTTTTGGAATACCCTTTTGGGGTTTTAGACTGACTTTGAAGTTGGTCATTGCAGATTTTGATCAACGGGGAAGAGGATCAAGGTTTAAAGATATCAAAGAGGATGAGTCTGAGGATGATGATGACCTTGATGGTAATGTTTCAAGGACGCTTGCTTCTACATTTTATCTTTATTATATTTAGTGATGACTGTGATGAACCTGAGATGAACGTGAATCATATATTTTAATCTGGTTTCTCTTCAAGAAGACCACCCTGGTTTTTTTACCTGGTTCAATTTTTCGAGCAGTGGCTAATGCACATTTATAGCTTGTTCAGTCTCAGACGCCATATGCTTTTCCAGTTTGAAACTGATGTCTTCTGTTTCTGTCCCAATTCCAGTGTCTTTTTGACAGTTATTTTTTCTCATTATATTCCTTTCTATGTGGGTTAAGCAGATCTTCCTAGAGTACGAAGACGAAAATCAGAGACCTTTAGAACACAGTATATAAATACAAAGGAACTCAGGTATACCCCTCATATTTTTGTAATATCAAGTAAAACCATACATTTGATAATATACTTACTGTCAAGGCATTGTTTATCAGGCTGTATTCATTAATACTTCTATTGGTGGTATCTCCCTTGCTTTTTTTTTTGTCTTTTTGTTCCCGGCTGTTTCCAGAATAAGAGTTGGTACATGGAATGTTGGAGGACAGACTCCACCCGATGACCTGGATATTGATGGTTGGCTAGATATCAATGACCCAGCCGACATCTATGTAATTGGGTATGTATATTTGACCCCTTTACTTAACAATTCACTGATTTTGAATTTATGGACCCTATTTTGTATCTCATGATCTAATATCCCATAGAGTTTCTTGCTTTAATAAATGCTATTGAATAACCTCAATCATACCTATCATATTATCTTCAATATTCCTTGTGCTTTTTCTCCCCTCTTTAGTTTCTTGTACCACTTTGATTTGTATTGTAATGTGTTGTTCAGACTGAACTGCTTTTCTTAGAAAATGAAAAATGCTTTATTTTCAGTCTTCAGGAGATCGTGCCACTCAATGCTGGGAATATATTTGGTGCCGAAGATAGCCGGCCAGTTAGTAAGTGGGAAAATGTCATCCGTGAAACGCTGGATAGATTTCGACCTGCGGGCAACAAGGTTAAATCCTTTAGTGATCCTCCATCACCCTCAAAATTTAGGCCATCTGATGATGTCCCTTATATGGAAGAGGAAATATTAGATGAAAGTGATAGTGATATTGGCAATGAAGTCCATCCATTGGATGACGAACCCAAAGATTTTGGTGTCAGCAATGGTACATCAGTCACAAGCAAAACAGTGAATGTTGATGGTCCTGTTTCTAACTTTACTGATAGTACTAAACCGGGGATGCCAATTGGAGAGGATTTACAGAGGCAACATTCTTCTCCAAAGAGATTAGATAGGTTATATTGCCTTCGGCCAGATGATTGTCCATTAGATGAAGACACTTCTGCTGTCCAACATAATGGCAAGTTAACCAAAATGCTTAGTGGGTCTGAAAGAATTGGTTTGAACTGGCCGGAGCGACCATTGAACTTGCTATCTCAGCACTTATTAGAGCGACGAAATTCCTTTAGACCAACGAAGTCTTTCAAGTCCTCAAAATCGTTCAGGACACACAATTCTTTCAAGTCAGCTGCAAATGACATGGCACCAGAATTAGCTTTGCTTGAAGAGATTGATCTTGAATCTCTCATGAAACGGGAACGAAGACCATCATATGTAAGGATAGTAAGTAAGCAGATGGTTGGGATTTTCCTAACTGTATGGGTTCGTAGGAGCTTACGTAAACACATTCAGAACTTAAAGGTGTCAACTGTTGGTGTTGGTGTTATGGGATACATTGGTAACAAGGTTCGTTTCTTTTTACAAATTTCTATATTTTTTTTAGTGAAATAATTTTCATTATAACAACTGTTATTGATAGTGGTAGACTAATCTGATGATCTCCTGGTTGTTTTTCTTTGCAACTAAGGTCATCTCACAGTTAATTCTTTAAATGCTCTTATCATGCATTGGCTCCATTTGGGATTGCTTCTAAACTTGGCGAAAAGTGATTTGACGGTACCAAAATCACCAAAATCGCTTTTGGTGGTGTTTGGCAAAATAAGTGAAGCACTTTTTTAGTTACAGAAGCACTTTGTGTGGTTTTTGAAATCACTTGGCATATGCTTCCTAAAGTGCTTTTACAAAAAACACTTGAATGTTTTATAAAATAATACTATGTGCTTTTTAATAAATCTGCTTCTAGTTGAATTGCTATATTACAAAAGCACTTCTGGAGAAGTGATTCCGCACCGAGCAATCATTTCATTGATGTCAAATTCTATCTGATGTACCTGTATCGCAAAGCAGATAAGTATAAAACTCTGGTTAAACATTAGAAAATTTCTGGAGAGTTGTTCCCCTCCCTTTTCTGTCTTGTATCCCAGATGATATCGTCATTGCAGCACCTTTTTAGGGGCTTCGCTGACCCTTGCTTTTGTTGTTTATAGGCATTGAACTTTCCCATTTCAAGACTTGTTCCTAGAATCTATTTCTGTTAGGTCCTTAATGATATCATTTGTCCAGAAGATCCATCTTTATTATATACACTTTCCTTAACAAATCATCCTTAGTTAGGAGGCTTTGCACTTAGTTTTTCACTGATGATTTGTTTAAATAGGAGACAAAAAAATATTTTGGAAATAAAACTGCGTCTTCTTTTCCCTTGTCCCATGCTCTGATGTTCTGCACTAGCCAATGTCTCACAAAAGTACTTTATTATAGTGGGTTTGACTGTTATTATTATTATTTATTATTATTATTATGTTTTTGATGTTAAGACACTTACTCAATTTTGCCAGGGATCTGTATCTGTGAGTATGTCCATATATCAGACACTGTTTTGTTTCGTGTGCACTCACCTGACAGCAGGTGAAAGGGAGGTAGATGAATCAAAAAGAAATGCTGATGTGCAAGAAATTCATCGGAGAACTCACTTTCATTCGTTTTCTGGTATTGGGCTTCCGAAAAGTATCCATGACCATGAGTAAGTATATGGCACTTAATTAGAAGAAGCCGCCAAACTCATGCTCACTTTACCTTGATTTTTTTTTTTTCCTCCTTTTGCCTCCAACATTATATAAATACATGTAGACTCCGTATATGTGTGCATATAAGTACTTTCCCCCTTCATATTGTAGAATAGTTACCAAATATTAAAAGTTTTAATCTCCTAATAAAACTGCCGGATATGCAAACTCATTATACGACTGTAACTTTACTAGTGTTTATAAGGAGCGTACGTGTTCCTCATTAAGAGAGTACACTGAAAGTATTTTCTACTCCTGCAGAAGAATAATTTGGTTGGGTGATCTAAATTATCGTATCAACTTGTCATATGAGAAAACACAAGAACTCATCTCCAAAAAGGAGTGGTCCCAGTTGGCTGAGAAGGACCAGGTACAATTTTTCTTTCACTGTAGATAGATTGTTGGATTGAAATTATTTTTGCTGATTGATAATGTGTCTAGTAGCAATATTGACCATTAGATTTACTTTGGATTTGTATTGGTGTTATGCAACCCAATTTTTCTGCTGACTGATCTATGCTTACAGATTCCAGGTCAATATTTGAGACAAATACATGAGTGTATAAATTTGTCACTATAATTAATGCTTACCTGAAGATAGATGGCTTATTATGTCTTACGGTGCATGTAACTATTTCTATTGGTTAAAATTTTAATTTTAAAGGCTAGTAATCACAGATCAACCAAATTTCGGTCATTCAGTTTTGCATTGGACTATAATATTTATAAATTTTTTAAGATACAAGATGCTTCAATATAGCTTCTATTAAGTTTTTCAGTTAATTGTGTGCAGTTTTTTTTTTAACTCTTTCAAATTGTTTCATTAATTATATGCTATAGTGAAAGCCAACAGTTTGCTTGTCTTCAAACTTATATCCCCCGAATGTATGACTGCTCGAATAGCTGTTCCATTCTATGAGAGTTGCATTAGGTGTTTTCAGTTAATTGTGTGCAGGTTTTTTTTTTTTTTTTTTTTTTTTTAACTCTTTCAAATTATTTCCTTAGTGATATGGTATACTGAAAGCCAACAGTTTGCTTGTCTTTAAACTTATATCCAGAATGTATGACTGGTCGAACAACTGTTCCATTCTATGAGAGTTGCATGTTTTACTGTATGGCATTTGCGCTTGTATATTTTAACATGACAGCCTGTAAATTTTGGGGGGGACATATTGATGGGATTTTAAACATTGAGTTCTTCCTAATTGATTGAATTTCAGTCTTCCAGTCAAATTAACTGAGATTCCAAAACATAACTTAAGCACATTGTCGTTTAAACTGACAGCTTGCACGACAATTTAAAAAAGGTCTTGCATTTGATGGATGGTCTGAGGGTGTTCTAAATTTCCCGCCAACGTATAAGTATGAGATGAATTCAGACAAGTATTATGGAGAGGATCCAAAGGGTGGAAGGCGGACTCCAGCATGGTAGGTTTGCATTGATCCCATATCTAGTGATTCATTTTGTTTTAATCCATTCTGTACTTTAAAATACTGTAGGTTTTAGGATGTTTACTGAATTAGTTTGCATTTCTCTTGCCTCTAGCCATATAACTGAACAGCTCTTTCCATTACTTATATCCCAAAAGGAACTGGAGATAATGATATGAATGTGTCTTATAATAGACTTTAGTAAGGAATATAAAAACCTCAGAAGCTTGCAAACATTTATAGATTTTGCAACCAGGTATAAGATTGAAATGCACTGTCTGGAAAATTCCAACTATAGAAGTAATTTATTTCGAATTGAGTACATATTCTGTTCACTGACATTGCTTAAATACATACATTTTCCCATTATCAGTGTGTAAGAACTTATTTCTGAGATTCTCCCTGTTACAAGGTGAATTTTTATTCTTCTTATTTTTATGCTATTATAATAGTTGAAGATCCTTCAAAGTTTTGTTTTGCTTTGAGATTTTTCTGTTGCATCACTGGTGGTTTAGTGTTGAATCATAGTGATAAAAATATGTATTCCAAGAATCCTTTGGAGACTTCAATTTGGGAAACATTAACACATTCATTATACAGTATAATGGGGTGAACTCTGATAAATTGTTGGGAAATTTCAAAATTTTCCCCAAATAAGAATGAGGGTTTTGTATTCTTCAATAAATTCATAGTAATCTTTAGTCTCTTTTTATTTCTTTATATTTGTATGTCAATTCCTTATACGATATTTACAATACTGTGCTCCCATTTTCAGGTGTGACCGCATTCTTTCATATGGCCGAGGAATGAGGTTACTGCAGTATAGAAGGATTGAACATAAATTTTCTGATCATCGACCAGTGACTGCTACTTATATGGCAGAGGTTGAGGTTTTTTCTGCTAGGAGGCTTCAGCGGGCTCTCACATTCACTGATGCAGAGATTGAAAATGAGGAAATTGCAACGGATATGGGTATTGATGTTGGAATGAACAACTTAAAATTGGAACAGGTATGTACTTTACTAGGCATGTTGTGCATACACTGGTGGTACCTCCAGTTTCTTAAGAACTATATATCTGTTGTCACATTTGTTCTGTTTTTTTTTTCCTATGTTTTTATTTATTTATTTATTTTTAACTCCGCCCCTCCCATCCTAAACTCCATTCATCTATGATGCTAGTGAGATTTGAATTCATGACCTCCACGGTGTTATCTGCTGTCACTTTTGTATGGGTACTACATTAAGCCACGACCATGATTTTTGTTTATGTCACGTAGTTTGCACAACTATTAGATGTTGGAGTTACATATTGAATAATGCTTCATGTTAATGCCCCTTCCTTTCAGCCTCAAATATGTCTTTGTGGTATAGACGCATTTATAGCCATAAATTGGGTTGTGAATGTAGTGGAAATCACACTCATCTGTGAACTATTACTCTATTAGTGCTTCATCGTAATTCATTTTCTTCTCAACCCATTCACTTCATTGAATTGATGTATATGATATAATTACAATCATCATGTTAATTGGCCATTAAGCAAGTGTTCCTGGAACACGGTTTTTGTTTTTATTTTTATTTATGAATCCTTGAGATCTATTCATAAACTTGCCTCCTCGATCATGCAGGGTATATCTGATTGGGATCGTTAACTGGTTAAGTGAGGCCACCGTATACTCTCCGCGTGGAAGTTCCTGCAAGTACATATACAACTTATATGTATATTTTTTTTTTATTACATATACAACTTCTATCATTTTTTGCTGTGATCGCTTTGTCCAGCACATAATAATGATATATTTTGTCTGGCCAAAAAAAGGGAGAAACGTTGATGTACTTTTCTGATAGACTGTAAATCGTATAGGGTTGTTTGCGGTCGTGGAGCATATTAGTTGAATGGAGTTATACATCACATAGTAACGAAGAGTAAGTTTGCTTTATACATGTGCTATATTGTATAATCAAACCTTCTCGAGGAAGCTTTCTGGAATTGTAAATAATATATGAGCACAAATTGTTAATGGATCTTTCTAGATGATGTTTGGCGTTCTTTGTGTTTCTCATGTCTTGTAGCTTTTTTCTTGGTCACTAAGCAAAGATTTGAGAAGATGAAAAACAAAATGAAAAGACATTCAATACAGGTGAGAATATGCTTAAGCTTTAACCACCCCTAGTAACGGTCACCTCCATTCTGAGATTCATTTATCTCAATGGTTCATCTATCAACATGGATTTGACCCTTCCTCATGTGAATGAGATTCACAGTTTGGTGATTAAGCAGTTGGACAAACAATTTTATCTGATTGACCAATAGAAAATGGACTTTTCTTTTTTTTACTGAATGGGGTTGAGGGATGTAGCACCCTTCACCCAATATTATTGATAAACTAATAAAATATGGAAAATGTTTAAATGCACTGACGGTGCAAGTAAATCACCAAATTCAACAGATCTCAATCGTTGATATTTATAGGCAACTATTTTCTTTGAAGATGTTATCCAGCCGTACATTTCTGTTGGGGCACTGAATACTATCTCAACATTTATCCCGCGGATGAGACATATAACCTGAATTCTGGGCTACAATAGAAGCCTGCAAATATCTTTGTAGAGTGCATCTTAAATAATAGCATGTGTCTCGCTCATCTAACAAAATAATAGCTTGAGTCTCAACATAACAAAAACTACCAAAATGCGTTAATAGAAAATCGTAGGCCTCAGATCGGTTCGGTTAATAGACCATCGCTAACCAAAGCAGTCTGCCCTTTTGCTAAATCACCCTTCCCTCTCCCTCCCTGGATACCCCTTACATATATGCTCTATGTGTTTCATCAATGAGCTAGTACTATTACTAGTTGAATTAGCTGCAAGATGAGTAGGACGAATACTTACATTGTGCTTTAGTGGTGTGCCCAACAACCTCCTCCTTTCCATCTACAATCTCAATAAGGGGGTGCTCTTCCTTTGTGAAATGCTCCCACACCCAAAATTGTTGCCTTGTAGTTGCTGTAGACTTGGTCTTCTTCTCAGCCCCTTTTCTTGTTCTTCTTCAATAGGAGCTACAGGATTGCTCTGGACAATCTTATTTCCAGCAACACGACTTGATTGACTTGAATCCGAACTCATGAATTCAACTGTTTGGATTTTAATTATTCAAGGGAAAATTACTGGTCACTCCTTGTATTTTTAGGGCGTCAACAGTTCGGTCCCTACTATCCTAATTTTAACAAATTACTCCTCAAACATTCAAATCTCACACAATGTGGTCCAAAATGAATATTTTACCCTTCACTACCTCTTTTGTTTTTTTAATTAATTCTTCTTGTTTTTTAGGGAATCAGAAATTGAGAGAAATTTGCTGTGTATTCTCATTGATAATAAGGGCCTCTTTATATAGAGGATTACAATGCATAAAGTTAGAATCATACAAGGAAAAATAATCTCTAGATTCTTCTAATTAAACTCTATTACTATTAGGTCAAGTAACCTAGAGTTTGGGCCAAACACAAATAGAGATATCCTTAAACACTCCCCCTTGTGTTATCCAAACGCGGTGCTTCTCTCGTTGGCTCATTAAAAACCTTGCCGAGTAACAAAAACCCAGTGGGACAAAAATAACCTCGGTCGAAGGGGAAAAGGAGCACAACACACCCTTCACGATTCGAGATGAACATGTAGACATCTTGCCCTGATGTCTGTGCCTCCCCCTGATGACTACGATCATGGGAGTTCAGATAATTTCCTCAAGCCAATTCTTGCCACATGTTTCTCGAACGTGGATTTGGGCAATGACTTAGTAAACAAGTCTGCCATATTTTCCTCAGATTGAACCTAATTCACTTTGATCTTGAGGAAAGTCTGTTGTTGCTGATTATACTTGGTGTTGTCGCTTTTGATGTAGCCCAGCTTTATTTGTTCA
Source organism: Rosa lucieae (assembly GCA_024704745.1). Taxonomy (NCBI): domain Eukaryota; kingdom Viridiplantae; phylum Streptophyta; class Magnoliopsida; order Rosales; family Rosaceae; genus Rosa; species Rosa lucieae. The sequence goes on along the minus strand of JANPXK010000299.1, from coordinate 58,112 downwards.
AAATGAACAGCATTATCCTAAATGCTTGTAGGCTCATCTTGTGGTAGACTTTAAACCACAATTGTTCGAACATGCGTGATTATGGATCCACTCCATAAACACTCACGAACTACTTCGTGAAGAGCAATAATCTCTGCATGGTTCGAAGATATAGCGATGGTCTGTTATGTAGACTTCCAAGATATCATGGTCTTTTCCCATGGTGAACACTTAACTAGTTTGGGAGCGACCTTTGTGTGGGTCAAAGAGGTACCCAGCATCAGCAAAACCTTCCAAAACACTTATATCATTTTGGGATGGGGATAGAGAACGCAGGCCAGTGTTGGCTGCGTTCCTGGTGTGTGATGGGTCTGAATTCATCATCTCTTTGTAGGGATAGAATAAGCCCATATCAATCATACATCTCAAGTATCGAAAGATATCTTTTACACCAATCCAATGGCGTCGCGTTGGCGCAGAGCTATATCTAGTTAATAAGTTCATTGTAAACGAGATGTCCGGTCTTGTGCATTTAGCTAAGTACAATAATGGGTCTATTGTACTCAAGTAAGGCACTCCTACCTCTAACACGTCTTCATTATCATCCTTCGAATAAAGAGGATCCTTTTCAAGATCAAGACTACGAATGATCAAGGGGGTGCTTGAAGGTTTGACCTTGTCAAATGCCTAAGCATCTATCAACACGATGCTCAAGTTCCAAACCGCGACATAATTGTGTTCTCCCAAAATCCTTCATCTCAAACTCGGATTTCAAGTGTTCAGCAGTTTCCCTTAACTCTTTAAGAGCTTCTAATGAAGATCATGTCCAACATGAACCGCGATGGAATCCGAAACTTGTTATGGAAACACGTGGGCATGTCCCCTCCCAATCAAGTAGTCATTTTAGCTAGCGTTTCAACCTCTTTGTAAACGCGCTCCATGGTCTAGAGCCACTTGACTTGGGTAAATGAAGTTCACCATGAACCTTCATGTATATTCCGTATCTAGATCTCTATAGAGATACGTAGTGACCATATTTGTAAGCTGCATGTTCAGTTATTCAGAAACTACCAAACTGATAGGGTAGTGGAGTGCAATGACATCCAATACGAGAGAATCTGTCTCATCGTAGTCGATTTCAGGGCGTTTTATGAGAAGCCTTGCGCCATAAGGCGAGATTACCATATCTTTTTCTCACTACGCTTTCTAACGAAGACCCATTAGTCAACAAGTTTTATGTTAGGAGGTGTTGGCATCTCTAGCTCGAAAACCTTCCTCTTCGTTAGAGAATCCATCTTAACCTGGATCGCATCTTTCCATTTAGGCCAAATCTCTCTACGTTGGCATTCATTCATCAACGGAGCGTGGTTCGATATCATCTGACTCAACAAACTCATGCGCAACGAAATACGCAACTACATCATCAATTATGATGGAGTTTCTATCCCATGTCTCAAATACACTAGTGTAATTTTTATAGAGCTCTATATTCTCAGGGACAGGTTCTGACGTTGAGGCGTCCCCCAACGATAACCCTAACCTGGAAGATTCTCATAAGACGGATTTTGAGTCTTGATGATCAAATGATTGGAATGTGCCAAAGTGTCCTTCGAACCTATGGGCCTCCTACGCATCCTAGCTGGGGCCATGGCCTGTAACGCCAGAGTGCCACTCTCTTTGGCGTTGGCGCCATGCCCACCTCCGTGTGGGGTGGCGCTACGTCCTCTCGTAGGGACGTCCTTCCTTGTAGGTTTGTTTGCAGCATATTTGTGTGATCTCGTCACTTTAATAGGGATCGAGATGAGACATAGTGGGGACATGCCATGACAATTCCTGTCGTTCCTGCTGAACATCCGTGTTCTTATCTCCCCCTAATGACGGGAAAACTGTCTCATCAAAGTGACAACCCGCAAAGCTAGCGGTAATGAGATCGCTTTGCAAGGGCATTAAGTGGCGGACGATTGTTGGAGTCTCAAATCCATTTGTCTATAAGGACCTATCATAGAGAGCTATGGCGGCGCAATGGGCACATAAATGGCTCACTCAAATATGCGTAAGTACAATACTTGTACCCAGTCACTAGCTGTAACGCAGAGGTACATTGAGTGGCGGTGGGTCGTAGACGAATTAGCATAGCTGCATGCGATATTGCATCACCCCAAGCGGATATAAGGAGATTGGCGCGCATTACCAATGTCCGGACTATCATCGTAGTCGTTTCCGCAAGACCATTTGGGTGTACATGGGAATGTGATGTCCAACATCAGTCCCATTGCAATATCCATCGAAAATCTTTCGATGTAAACTCTCTAGCATAGTCAAATCCAATTGACTGAATAGGATAATCTGGGGAGTGAGCCTGTTGTCATATGATATGTGCTAGGAGTGTAGCATAAGCAGCATTTATAGGTGGACAATGGCACAACACGTGACCGGCGTGTTTGCGTGTCAACCAACATCATGAAATATTTAAGCGTCCGCAAGTTGGTTGAATCAATCCACAGAATCCCCATGGATTCTATGTAAGAACATAATGAGTATTGTCATATCCTTGGCACTAATTTCCCTAAGGAACGGGCTTTGTAAAACGAGCGAGAGGCTTTAGAAGCAACCAATGAGGATTTTGGTTGGGCCTGAGCGTCTAAAACGCTATTTGAAGCAAGTTGGTGATTGCAGCATCACCTGGGGCGCCATCACCATGATGGACGCCATCCATGGCGTCATGGATAGGAACTACGCCAGCCTTAGGCTGATGGTGGACGGAGGCGGTGCCCTAGGCAACAGCGTCGGTCACACTTAGTCTAGGAATCAACTTTTGATTCATGCTTCATTTCACTCGAGAGAAAAGATGTCCGTGTGAAGTCTTTGTAGACGGATCATCATATCATGACTAGGATGATCTATCCTGTCGTGACAAAACCAATATGTGTCTAAATCTAAGAGATATTCTCTCATAACTTTATTAGATTAATAGCTCGAATAGTGACATAGAGTCCACTAGAGAGATACATAAACTTCTCTAAGATGCGTCTTTGTTCGCAATCATTAAATATATTGCAAAGGAACTCATTTCCGTTCTCTACATGCAATTTCGCATGGAATTTGTTGGCTATTCATAGGGTACAATTTGCCCTAAGAGCGTAGAGAGTTTCTGTGACAGCTGTAATCAAGGTGCCATTTGGCAAGTGGAACTTGGGCTATTCCATGTCCTTGAATTAATACTGATGGCCCAGCCATCGTAGTCACAAAGTCATATGCTCAGAATCAAAATTGAGTCATAATGAAAAGAACTCGAAATTTTATTCATAAGCCAACGGAGTACATCATTGTTTCTTTGATCAAAGAAAATCTAATCCAATAAACTAGTTAATGCAAAACAATGGTAGTCGTCTAACTCCTTTCGGTATTTCCAATGTAAATGTGACCAGGTGAGTAGAGAGATGTCGGTGGAGCAAAGCTTGCTTAAATACCACTTATCTCAAAACCTTCCTAGACATCACACTTACATTTAGTACGCCTACTTTGAAGAAAGACTAATATCATTGGCATCTACTACAAAAGTAATATGGCAATTGCCTACATCTCTTGGAAAATAAAAATACTTAATCAAAATTGTCTTGATCCTTTTAGTCTTCCACCCTTAGACCGAGATCGCCATCTTGATCTTCTTGTTCCATGTAATTTGCTTCCCTTGCTTCACGATACGTCTTGTATGCATTTTGCAACATTCTGGGGTGTTGTACATGCTTTGGCCCAATGTTCAGTTGATCCACATAAAAAACAAACAACATTACGGTCAGGCTCCCTTGATCGAGGCGCCTTTGGGGCGCGATTTGGATGACCATTGCTCTTGATGGCGTTACCATCATGGTCGGAGGCTCCGCCTCTCTCTCTCTTCACACGTTGACCCCCACGGTTCCGTGCACGCCTCTCTTGGCTATTTCCTTCCTCGTTAGGGTGAGAATATGGACCAAAACGTCCAGAATTGTCCCTACTCTTAGGGTGTCGCTCCTTGCGTCCTCCCTTGGGGGCGCGACTATAGTTAGACTCTGGAATAGACTTGGTTCCCACGGGTCTAGCGTTATAGTTCTTCACAAGAATGTTGTCGTGCTTTTCAGCTACGTTCATAGCGCCAATGAGCTCATGAAATCTTGTGATACGTCCTGCTTTCACATCAATCCGATAATTCTTTGAAATCATCAGGGCAGAGACTGGGAAGGTAGAGAGAGTCTTCTCGATCAACGTCGTATCAGTTATGGCTTGGCCACAAAACTCTATCAGGGACTTGATACGAAAAGCTTCCGAGTTATAATCAAGCACAGACTTGAAATCACAGAAGCGGAGGCTATGCCATCGCACTTCTAAATCAGGAAGCAGGGAGTCACGAACGTTGCCAAATCGCTGCTCAAGTTCAACCCATAGCATTCTTGGGTCTTCCTCATTGAGGTATTCACTTTGGAGCGCGTCATTCATGTGCCTTGTCATGAGAATTATGGCCTTAGCTTTATTTGCTTCGAAAGCACGAGCTTGCTCTATAGAGAGCACGTTCTGACTAGGCTCTTGAATGGTTTCCAGAAGTCCATCAGCCTTAAGATGTTGGCGCACATCTCGGACCCATCTATGGTATCCTGCGCCAGTTGTCTCTAGTGGAACAAAGTTCAACTTGTTCAGGTAACTCATCCTGAAAAACAACACAAGATTAGGGTTAGTTTCGGAGCATAAAAGGCTACCACGAAAACAATAATAATTTCTGAGCGTATTCGCTTCCAAGAAATTAGGGATTTTCTGAGCGTAGTCGCTTCCAAGAAAATCTGATTCCAAGAGGGGTTTTGGATTAGATCTAAACAACGATGTATGTGGTCGATCGTTTTCTTCTCAACAAACTTTAAGTTTGGAGGACTCTACAAGCACCAAGCTTGGAGTGAGCACGAACCACCACAGTTCGGCTTTTGGTCTCCCCTATGAAGAAGAAAGGGGGGTAGAAGAAGGGTGGTTGCAAATCCCCGAAAAAGAAGAGAAATTGAATTTAAAAACTCTAAAAACGGGAACGTTTAATAAAAAAATACCTCGAAATAGGTCGCCGGAAAATTTGACTGGAAAAATTGGTGGGAAAAAATCACTTGAAAAGTGGCCGGAAAAGTCGCCGGAAAGTTGTTGACCCGAGGTTGATCGTTGACTGTTTACCTATGCTGACGTGTCAATGGGTCCCTGTTTGCTGACGTGGCAGTGGGTCCCTGTTTGCTGACGTGGTAGTGGGTCAGGGTGCTGACGTGGCGGTGGGGTCTGCGTCAGTGGGCTTAGGCTTCTGGCCTTCTGGGCTTCTTTTGCTCTCTATTTTTTTTTCTTCTCCTCTTCTTTTATGTCGGTTCAAGATACAGCAGCTCAGGTGGCCGGTTCACACCTTTTTAGGCCGGTTTTTGTAGTTTTTCTTGCGGTTCCTAAAACTTCAGATCAATGGGCTTCTGCTACCAAAATTTTGTGGAAATTGGAGGTTCGGAAGATGGTGAACCGGTGGAATATTTGCTGCGAGTTGTATGGATCTTCCGGTGGCCGGTTCGGTAAGTTTCCGGTCGGTTCTTGGGGTGGGGCCGCCGATTCTGGACTCCTGGGATCGAGTTCTTCAATGTGTGAGGTGGAGGCAGAAAAGGGTTCAAGGTTTTGTATTCGGATTCAAGATTTTTAGCTTCTTGAATCAGGGTTTGACTATTTGTTTCAGGGCCAGGGCTTCGTGCTGATAACGTGTTTTGGGGAATCAAAAATTGAGAGAAATTTGTTGTGTATTCTCATTGATAATAGGGGTCTCTTTATATAGAGGATTACAATGCATAGAGTTAGAATCATATAAGGAAAGATAATCTCTAGATTCTTCTAATTAAACTCTATTACCACTAGGTCAAGTAACCTAGAGTTTGGGCCAAACACAAATAGAGATATCCTTAAATACTTCTCTCTTTTTTTATTTATTATGTTTTCCGCTTCTCTGTCTGAGCTCTCTCTCTCTCCCCTAATTGATGCGAAACTTCACTCTCTCTAGAACATGTGATGTAGAAAGAAAATGACCCAAGAAGAACAAGAATGTTAAAATGAGATTCAAAAGATCAGTATTAGCAAAAGAGGAAGAGAAGGAGGAGGAAGGTCACAAAACAACGGTGTTTGCGGCCGAGAGACCAACTCGAGAAGCCCAATACTGCTGTTGAAATTACATAAGGTCGGTGAGTTGGTCAGATTAGTGGCTATGCAATTGGGCTCCCCCAAAGAGTCCATATTGAAGTCGAGTTTCGCTGGTCTGCAAGCAGTCGCCGAACCTCCGATCCGGAAGGCTATTAGAGCTGTCAAGGACTAGACGAGTAGGTGTGCCTATCGGCGGTGTCGAAATGACTGAGGAAGATGCGCAACTGGATCATGGCACTCAAGGGTTGATGCTAGTGCACCTCCTCATGAACGACGACGACCCATATTCCAGGACAAGAGGCTTGATCTGATGTTTTTCGAGAGGAAGAGTAGTAGTGGTACTAGATCTTATGACTGATAATGGAGGAGGAATGAGGAGCTCAAGGTCTTATGGAGATGTGAGTGAGTCTACAAAATCAGAGAGAGAGAGAGAAGAGAAAAAAGGAATTGAGAGGTAAAATAGTCATTTTAGACCACATTATGTGAGATTTGAATGTCTGAGAAGCAATATTTTTTTTGTTAAAATTATGATAGTATGGACTGAATTGTTGACGTCCTAAAAGTACAGGGAGTTACTAGTAATTTCCCCATTATTCAAAGAGGGGCAGAACAAGAATTGAGTGTTTTGATCGAAAAGAGATAATCGATTTGAATTGAATCCTCGATTTGAATTGGGCAAGGGATTTGAGAATTTAGAGAAGTGGAGAACTAGGTAAGGTGTTTTTTTTTTTTTAAGACTGAAAGAAGAAAGATTCGAGGTCTTCCGAGGGTAAGCCTTATATAGTTGCACATATGTATCGGTTTTGTTGGTTCTTGATAGTTAAGAAAAGTAAGACTAAAACCGAACCAGGAAAAATTCAACAGTTTGATTTTACAAAAATTGTAGTATATTTTTAACTTTTTTAAAGGGAAAAACTCACAAACAGTACCTGAGCTATCGGCCACTAATAACTTTCGTACCTCAAGTTCAAAAAATATCAGATTGGTACCTGGACTTTTAATCCCGACCCAAGATATGTACCTAAGAACAGTAAAACCGTTAACGAGATTAACTTTTCAAGGGTAGAGTGGTCATTTCACTATTCATCTTCTCCAAAGCCCTCTCCTATCTATGTGCAATCTCAGAATTTGTTTTTTTTTCTTCTTCTTCATACCTGTTCTTATCCAAAGAAGATAACACTGTTCTTCTTCTTCGTAATATAACTTGCACTGAAATGGGCATCATTGTCCTAATCTACCTCATAATCAACAATAATTTTGCATAATGTATGAGCAAAGATTCAAACTTGACCCACAAAACCCCTAAAACAAAGACTGCTTCAATTCCAAGTTGCAAATGCAGTATTATGTACCTACCACACAAAATGAATCAACACTGTTGGACACACACACACTAACAACCCAACTATCTTTTCATATTCAATCAAATCCTCACCAATCCTACCTTCATTACTCACTGCACTCGAACTTGGTCTACCTCCATTTCTGTTAGGGGCAAAGATCATATCTTCGTCCACCACAAAATAGGTCTTCCCCGTCAAGTTCACCAGCTCCAAATCCTTATCCAAGAAATTGGGTTGACCGGGGTTTAACACCACCACCGTAATCTCGGCTTGCCCTTGTGGGTCGAGAAAGTTAACAACCTGGCCCTCCGGCGAAAGGCTGATACACAAGAACGACGCCTGTACAACACCGTAGCTGCCGTCCTTAGTCGGAGAGACTTGGGACCTAGTGAGGAACGAAGGGCCTCACTCGAAGAAAATCAAAAGTGGAGACGTGGCCTGGCCGCCTTGGGCCTAGAACCTGATCAGATTCTTCCACTGGCTCAAAGTCTTGTAGAGGATTCGGTAGGTGATTTTTCCATTACCCTATTTCTTGATCTAGGTCTTGGAGCCCCAGCGACGGTTGCACATGGAGAACTAGAGCTTGAAGTCGTTCTTGCAGAGCGAAACGAATCGTTTTGAGGAAACGAATCATTTTGAGGAAGTCACATTGACGAGCGAGAGAGAGGGAAAGAGAATTTGTTTGGCGGAAATCAAATATATACCCAGACTATCACCAAAAACCAACACAAATATATTTTTACTTATGTGTGAAGAAGAAGAAGAAGAAGAAGAAAAATTATGAGATTGCAAAGAGATAGGAGAGGGCTTTGGAGAAGATGAACAGTGAAATGACCACTCGACCCTTGAAAAGTTAACCCCATTAACTGTTTTGCTGTTCTTAGGTACCTATCTTGAGTCGGGGTTAAAAGTCCAGGTACCAATCTGATATTTTTTGAACTTGAGGTACGAAAGTTATTAGTGGCCGATAACTTAGGTAATGTTTGTGAGTTTTTCCTTTTTTTTTTAAAGAATCAGACCAAACCGACATTTTCAATTCGAATTGGGACGGTTCTACCAGTTTCTGAATCTAAAGTTCCAGACCTAAAAAATCGTGAAACAAATAGCGTGACTAACCGAAAATCGACTCGGAAGTAGAAAGAATATTTTACATTTTTTCACGTACCAAACAAAAATGGGTGGATACGGCCACCGCATGAAATTATATAGAATTAGTAGAGGCAGTATTTTCTGCTACGTGGCATATCGTTAACGGTAAGTTTAGCAGGTGGACTCATTACACAATACACATTGGCGGCACAGTTACTTCTGCTGACCAAAGTATTAACCCATGAGAGATCTTCCACTCAAAAAGGCTAAAGCCCCGAGCGATACTTGTTCGACTCTCAGACTTGAACTTCACATATCCCCTAGAGCGCTTGCAATGTTTCTTCTCAAGGTCCCCATATATTCACATCTCAAGTTTTGATGTTCCAGTTATGATTCTGTGTTTGCTTCCATAATTTCTAGTTTCTGTATTCTGTTTTCTGTTGCAGGCATGGAGACAAACGGCTTTTGGTACATATGGGTACCTGAATTTCACCAAGTCTGGTTTCATGTAATGTCCAATTCTAGTACTTTATGTCTATTTATTCGTTGGGATGGTTAATAGCTTTAATTTGAACTGACTTGCATGTTATAGATAATCTGTTCATTTACTTTGTTCAATCTACTCTCTAGAAAGTATATACTCTTTAACTGATACAAGTAAAGCATATATACGTGGTAGATGCTCAATTTCATGGGTTTGTCAAATGGGTAAGGAAGATTGATCATGAATTGGAATCACAATGTAATGCATTTAAGTCCATAAATGGATGGTTTCTCTTATATCCTTTCCATCTTAAGGAGATTGATCAACAATGCAAGTGTTCAATGCTGATATATGTAACCTAGAAGCATTCGTGCTGGTCAGTCCGACATCTTTGTTAGGTTGAAGTAATCTATGTTGAAGTATGTGCATTGTAGAGAACATTCAAAGAATTTCAAGTCGGAGGACATGGAAATACGGAGAGATGGGAAAAACTGCATTGTAACAGGAGCTAATTCAGGCCTTGGTTTTGCGACTGCTGAGGGACTTGCATCACGGTGCTTTTCTTGTCTTAGTTTTTGGTGGTTTTTGAACTTCCAGTTTTTAGAAAGTATACCTTAAAGAACTAATTTTTCTTTTTACATAATGTTCTATTATCTTAAAGTGGGGCAACTGTGTATATGGTCTGTCGAAACAAGGAGAGAGGTGAAGCAGCACAATCTAAAATTCAATCTAAAACTGGTAACCAAAATGTTCATTTGGAGGTATATGTCATCCACTTTTGTGTCTTAATTATTCGCTGACTATCACTAACTCGATAGTTAGTTTTATGCTCTAAGCAGCAATCTGATAAACTGTGTTTTGATAATAGATGGCTTAATATACTATTATTTTCCAGGTCTGCGATCTTTCATCTGTTAGTGATGTCAAATCATTTGCATCCACGTTTTCCTTAAAGAATGTGCCAGTTCATGTATTGGTAAGTTATCCATTCTTTTCCGGTAGAAACATGGTGTTGTAGTGAAATACAGTGCCTGCATGTTACTATTCTAAACTGCTTAGATTATTGTTCTTCTTTCTATTTATATATTTTGTGGTTCTGTGGTATTTTCTTTTGGAAGAAACTCATTACATTAGTTGGCCATTCAGCGCTTGTTTGTCTTCTATTTTTTTTCCAAGAATTTGAGAGAGCTAATATGGTGTCGCCTGTAGGTTAACAATGCAGGCATGCTTGAGCATGATAGAGTTACCACATCAGAAGGGTGAGTCCTTGATTACTTGCATATCCAACTTTTAGACATTCTATATGCTTTCTCTTTGGTTTAATATAATGATAACCTTTTGCTTATTTGAAATGCCAGGTTGGAGTTGAACTTTGCCACAAATGTGTTGGGCACCTATGCCATGACTGAACTGATGTTGCCATTGCTGGAGAAAGCAGCACCTGATGCTCGAGTTATTACTGTTTCCTCTGGTGGAATGTACACAGTTCCCTTGACCAAAGATTTACAGGTAACTGCTTTTACAAAAATCTAGTTAGCAACAGCATTCTGTCTCTCTGATACTTCAAAAATTATAATGTATCTGTCTAATGTAGTTCACTGATGGCAACTTCAATGGGGTGGAGCAGTATGCTCGAAACAAGCGAGTTCAGGTTTGATAATCTTTGACAGGCATAATAAGTTTAAATTCTTTTAGTGATTCTTATCTTCTTATGATGATGTTTCACCAAATGTCAAAAAGGATGAATTGGATATTGGGGTGCAGCTATATCTGCTCTAAACTTAAGGTGGAGTAGAACTAATGCATTGAATATAGCAACTCCAGCAAGATTCTTTTTACATGAAACTGCCCATATAAATTTCACATACAATGATTGATACTACATTGTTCTTGGTCCTCTTAGGCTTTGGGTTTTCTAAATTCAAATATTGTCCATCATATTATTGTTGGCTTTGACCGCTATGATTTTGATTTGGGTCTAGTAATTCTGTATTGGGTTTAGAAAGTCGAAAGACATCCGTGGTATTGTCCAACATATTAATTTCTTCTAGTTTTATCTTCAAACTTTATATCTAGTAATTTCTGAGCATCAAATAACATTCGTTGATGTTCTGAAATTAATGAATGTCAGATCTCTAAAATCAATGTTAGGGATAGCGGATGTCCTTAATTCAGATCTATAATTATATATGTGATATATTTAAATCAATGTTGGGAGAAAAAACTTATACATTTTTGTTTCAATCACCAGTTTACAAGTACAATACTAGGTCTCTAGATACTTGTTACTGCTCAACTAAAGAAACTTAAAATGCTTGTAGGTGGAACTGTTTGAATATTACTTATATTCTTTCAAGCTATTTTCTGGAGCTAATATTTTTTTTCCCAGGTGGCACTAACTGAGAAATGGGCTGAAATAAACAAAAACAAGGGGATTGGATTCTATTCTATGCACCCTGGTTGGGCTGAGACGCCTGGGGTTGCCAACAGTTTGCCGAGTTTCTCTAAAGCGTACGGAACATTTCACCTATCACATTATATCTGCCTTTTTTTTTTTTTTTGGTTCTACTCTTATTCTTATTTCTTCTTTTTATATCTGTTTTAGTCTTTCGGGAAAACTTAGAACAAACGATGAAGGTGCAGACACCATTGTTTGGCTGGCTTTGCAGCCAAAAGAGAAATTGGTATCAGGTGCATTTTATTTTGATAGAGCAGAAGCACCTAAACACCTGATGTTTGCAGCTACCAGTGGCTCTCATGGTGTAATTGACTCGGTTATTGACAGTCTACGACGCTTATCTGGTATCTCTGCACAAGATTAGGAAACCTGTATGGTAATTTATGATCCTTGCAGATATTTTAAGTATAGTCAGTGATGGCCAATTTGATGGAAAGGAGACGAACCAAACTAAAATCAGACTAACATTTACCCCTTCCATGTTCTATGCAGTGCTATAATTGGATTGAGGCTATTGTTGTAGAAAGATATGTAGCAAAGATTAGTTAAGAGGGTGGTGACATTGAGCTCGAGATGAGCATATATGGGCTATGTATTATTCAAATGAAAAAGAAAATACAGAAAATATTCTCTCTTGGATTAGCAGAGTTCTTTATGAAGGGGCAAAACCTTTTCAGTTTTATCTGTCGTAGATTCCCAGGAAAACAAACACCGACTGTGAACCTCAATGGCTATTTAAAAAATTTACCCGGTTCAAAATGGCGGAATTGTAGTCACAAGTGGGTCAAGGACACTTGCAATTTTGCATTTTTGCATCATGATGCAGTCAAACTCACTCTAGAACAAAAACTCTTGTTGAAATAAATTGAAGCAAGAATTGAACCTATTGGTGAAGAGACCAAGATCACTGTTGCAAAATATTCTCCTAATTATATATGCTTAGGCACAATCATGTAGAAGCGCAAAGTTCTGCTTAATTCCTATATATCCAATAAAAACTCTTTCATGCTATACAATAAAGCTCACTAGAGCATCCAATGCTGCTTAGTTATGAGTACTTGTACAAGTTATTAGCAAACCAAGGAGAAACAAAACATTATTTACAAGTCTCATCCAGTGCGGATTTTATGTGCTGTCAAAGGCATTCACAGCTACATTTTATATGAACATCACAGGTAAGAACCCGAAAGCCCTCTACATGACAAATGCTACAAAGACTATTGATTCTGTCACCCGGAAACCCCTGAAGAACCCAGTAATGCTGGCTTTCTTAACCAGTATTGCTGAAACCGCTGCCTCGCATACTCCATGTAGTCAAATTCAATTTTGTTAACATACCCCTGAAAACCAGCAATAAACTTATCTATATCACACCATTAGCAAATGCATAGGCACTCACATGCATACACAGGCTATTGTCAACGGAACTGTAATCAGAAAGCGTAGAAATTGTTACCGAGATTATTCCCCATAATCCCCAAAAGAGATGGTTTGCCAATGTGTACTGCTCTACTTTGTTGACTAACTGCACCACCTCCGCATCACTGGGATCGTACCCTATATATGGAATGATGGATAAAAGTAAGCTTCAGAATTACTAAAAGTTCTCAAAGAAGACGGTTAATTTATAAGACTTTTCTCCCTGGTTTTCCTAAGAACCTACAACTTTACCATAAGTCAAACTCTAACTTGCAATTGGTAGCCTGAAAACTATACTAAGAATTGCAAAATTTCCTCCCAGTTAAACCAGTGAGTTTGTTAAATAAAGACCTCTTTGGAACTGTACTGAACAAGAATGAATTAAGGATGCAGATACTAATCCCTATCTTTCAAATGTATTACCTACAGAAATCCTTGATTCATAAGCTACTTCAGATATTATGAGCAACATCTGTTGAAGCTTTAAAAAGGTAATTTTGTTGTGGACTTGTAGTACCATAAATGGGAAACTTAAACAGTCAAATATAAGAACAATGTTCAACATCAATGGCCGGTGTTAAGACACTCATACAACTGACAGAGAGGTTGGGGAACTTATAGGCTAACCTGCAGAGCTCAGATATAGACGCACAAATCTCTGGCGCTCCTCCAGACCTGAAGAAATGGAATCAATAAGACCAAAATACTTATTCCTTGTTTGCAACTATATTGAGTTCTAGATTTCAAGTAGGAGAGAAAGAAATGAAGAACAACCGGTTAAAAGATCGACCAACAGTTACCTGGATATTTCTTATAGTCCAAAAAGTGAGGTACGTCAGAGTGGTAGTTTGCTACCATTTCACAGAAATGATTTGCAAGGTCATAAGCAACAGGATTGTAACTGGAATATTCATAATCCTGGAAACATTTAAGAAACAACATACGTTAATTATGATTTAGTCACAGCAACAGATGTCTATAACATGGAACTAAAACATATCGAAGAGAAGTCACTGGTGACTCCTTTCTGGAAAAGGACTATGCACAACTTCTCTTCAATAATAAGAGGCATTTCATCAATTAAATTAGACGGTCCAGGTTCATTAAAACCAGAAATGGGTGAGCAAGAAGTCTCATTTGGCTTTCAGTGTTCTGTTTTGTTTAAACAATAAAAACAGAAGATAACATTCTGAAAATTTGATTCTGGGGTTCATTCTGTTAAGGCACCATTGTAATGTATTGAAGGTAGAATATTTACTCTACAAGACCTTTATACATATTTCCTATTATTCAAGAAGTTGACACCAATAAGTGATTATGAAAAAGCATATGCTAAATTAGTTGATGTCCAAGTTAAAAGTATTAAATCCAGGTTGACTGCACCAAGCATTACCAGTCATAGGTAATATCACATGTAATCAATACTGAAGTTTCTCATAAAATAACAGTTTCCCTGATAATGAGGTAGATATGGAACAAAGAACATGGCAAGAAAAAAAAAATCTGGAAGAGAAGAAACTAAGATAACTTCTAAAACCACAGAAACAATTAACAAGAATGGAATAAGAAACTCACGATTATAGTGATTGATCTGGTCTCTTCATCCATCATTATGTTACCATACTGCAGGTCATTGTGACAGAACCCAATATCTTGATAGTCCTCTGACAGTTTCTTCTCCAACATATTAATTTCTTCCTCCAAATTATCCAACCCAAAATCCTTTTTGTCCTTTATTGAACACAAAGTTTTAGCCTCACTAAGCCAGTTTCTGTGAAACAAACAGTAAACTGCGTAAACAATAATTATTATAATAATGATTCTGGAGGGGAAAAGTAACTTTTAAAATATATAAATTACCTCATTCTGTTCCAAAGTACTGCATTTCTTGAACCAGGCATATCCAGATTGTGGAACTCTCTCATCTTAGCTGCTATGATAGCAGATATTTCAGGATCACGGAGGTCAGCAGCTGATAGTGTCTGAGAATTTGATGAAAATAAAAAGCTGTTACATAAATTGTATATCTCCAATGGGATAGAGAAAAAGATTGTGCTGAACCTCAACGATTCTTTTTTCGACTACGTACATTTTAGCTTCCTTTTGAAGACAAATCGGATAGTTTGTTTATCCTAACTATTGTTCGAAGGATAAACAAACTCGGAAGTTGTGTACTTCTTTAGAGTTTATACAAACCTGATATTTTAGCTACCATGATCAGCTGATGGAACTTAAATATGAAATGCATCTTGTTTCATTGTTTGGTTCTGCTAAACTTTTCAAATTAGATGATCCATAAGGTGCAGCTAAACCATTCAGTGGAAGGAGAAAGTGGGAAAGAACACCATCTGTTACATCTTCATTACCTATAATGATTGCTGTATGATTTATTGCCAATTGTGTTATCTGGGTTTCTATACATTTGGAAATAAGTTATATTCTATGTATACAATACATATTTCAGTATATATAATCCTGTAAACTTGGGCCTAGCAGTCAGCTTTAAAATACTTATTGTTTACGATTTTGCAGTCTTATTCACAATAATTGAATAATTTAGAAAGATCCTTCAGATGACTAACACCTCTCCTTTAACAGAAATATAAGGGAACCAGATACCCATGGTCATAACTCAAAAACAAAAAAGTTAAGGTACAGTACCTCATTTTCAAAAAAAAAATATGGTCAAGGATACTTTGACCTTTACACTCAGCACAGTTCATTATAGTTCTAAACTCTAAAGTGCATATTGAACTTATTCTTATTCAAGCAATAAAATAGTACTATAGTATCAGTGTGCCACTATCTTTAAAGAATAAAGTAAAGTATGACAATTATGATAATTATATCAGAACTATTGAAAGTATTCCAAAGAACATCATCATTAAAGACTTAAATCAACTCATACTAAAAAGAAGATGACATTATAAAATGACACCACAGAAAGAGATTCACATACCCTAGCGTGAATGAACTCCTCAAGACGACCATCTGGGAACCGTCCAAGAAGACGCGGCCCCTGACCGTGCTTGGACATGCACTCAAAGGTCCTAATTTCATCATCCCTATTAAAAAACAGGTCAACCCCTTCGCCATAAACCCGGATCAGAACTTTCCGGAGTTGATCACCATTCCTAGTCGGCCAATTTAATTGATACACCTCATTAGTCATGGCCCCCTTCAACGGGATGACCTGCAAGGCATTCATGTCATCCACTACATCCCCCCATTCAGAAGCTAGAGAAAGAAGTACCTTCTTTAATTCCTCAGGAAGACAACCTTCAATGAAACCAATGTCCTTTATGGCCATTGTGTATATTTCAAAACAGTGAAACAAAGAGAGCGAATTCTTTGCAAACAAAGTTCGACCTGCATAGCACAAAATCGAAGCTATTAACTTCCCTCATATGCAATTCTGATCACATTTGCTGAATCACTCAACACAACTTATATTAGAATTGAAAAAAAAAAACTAGAAAGACAGAAAAAGTCTTCAACCTGATGATGATCACTTTTGCAGAATACTAATTCTGAAATCTTAAATGCTTATTACATGTTAAAAATTCCAGCTGATCAACTACAACTGATAAAAGAAAACACAACCGGAAACCATGTACATAATTCAGCCGATTAATCTAGCATGCAAGTAATGGAATTGAAAAACTGTTGAGCAAAAAATGAAAAATAAACTCACCCAAGAATCAAGAAACTAGAATAAGCTCAAAGCTGCAATCTTGGTTTCTAATAGTAACATGTAACTGAAATGCTAACTTGAAAATCAATCTTGTTGTATTAAAGAAAAGAGCTTGAAAGATCAAAACAACAGAAAACAAGCCATGGAGTTGAATTTAACGAATTGAAACAGAATTCACACCTTACACAGGACGAGCAGGAGAGAGTCCAAGAAAGCTGCAGGTTGATAACAAACTGGAGAGAGACCCTTATTTATATTCAAGGTTAGAGATTCTTTGATATAGAATAATAGAAAGAATGGCTCAAAACGAAGAAGCAAACAGAACCCAGGAACGTTTCCACCAATTATATAATCGGGTGGGGTCGTGTGAGGAGAAAAAGTATCCCAAGAAATATTTTTTGTCTAAGAAAAAAAGTCCAGAAACTGACCTTTTCTTTGGCTCTTTCTGCCTAAAAGCAAAGAAATCTGAATAGCTGCGAGGAATGTGAGAAGTGTAAGGCAAAAACCCAAATGGGAGGTGGAAGCAGAAGGACTGCAGGAAATTTGGAATCTTGGGTGTAGATTCTGAATGAGAGAGATTTTTGGAATCCCAAGACAGATTGACCAATTCCAATTAACGTAAACGTACACAAAGTAAACAGAGATGAATGTCAAGAGAGTCAAACAAGAAATAGCTATGAGACGCGTGTAGTGCTTTCTTTTCTTTGTTGTGAATTATGTATTGGACCAGATGGATTACGGCTTTTGCCGAGCCCAGATTTTGTGAGAGGGAAAGAAGTGACTTTTTTTCGTTCTGGGTATATAATTACATTCATATTCAGACTTCAGAGTTGGAATATGATCGAACGCGTAGAATTTCTTGGTGTCGTGCTCAAAGTCAAAACATGTGTTGCTGCGTGTACACGGAACATGCTATGTCGGCCGAATCGCTCCAACCCCTTTTGATAGGCCCATACAGTCCATTCCATTCGGTGCCTATCCAACTATACTGTGTCGTTAAGTTTCTTGTTGAACTTGTAGAGTGATGTGAAGGTTTTGATCTCGGTTTTGAACCTCAGTTTTTGTGTTGTTGGTTTCTCTGTTCGAACGAGAAATCGCAACGAAGTGATCATCTTTTCACTATATATATGCAAGTTAGTTTTGAGCTTGAATTTTGCTATAATATAAAGCGACTAGTTGATTGCACCGTTTCATTTCGTTTAGCGTTTATTGCGTGAAAATTGGAGATAAGATTGCTCTTAATCTCGTGCCTTCCTATTTTTTCTCCGCCTATGGAGAGACGATTTTGTCCTTGTTATGTTTTTTAGCCCTAGTTTAGGGTGTGATGCTCATTTCTTTACATCCGTGGTTTTGCGACTCCTCTCTCACTCTCTTCTTCTCTCCCCTTCTCTACATGTTGGTTGATCCATCTCTGATTGGCCGCCGTTATTTTGTTGAAGAAACTGTGAATGGTCTTTTGTTTTGTGCCCTAGTTTTGATTTTTGATTTTTTTTTTTAAAGGACTTTGTTCGCTTCTCGTGTCGGCTTTCTTTCGAGTTTCGTTTGTTCTCGTTTTTTTTTTTCCCTCTTTTGTATTTTGGCTTTGGTGATTTTGTTATGAGTTCAGGTCTGGGTGTTTGGTTTGTCGTCTCATCTGCATGCACTTCTTTTGATTTTTTATGTTTTGTTTTTGATGATTTTGTTATGTGTCGGGGTTGGTTACTTTGGTTCAATCCTTTTTTTTTTTTGTGGTTCTTGCATGTGTCTCTTTGGTTTTTTTTTTTCTACAGTTTTTTAGTTTTGTTCTCAGCCAAAATTATTCGCATCTTAACCCTTCAACAATGGCATTGATCATGTTGGTTTTCTTCTTCCTACCTTTATTGTTTTTCAATGAATTAGTATTTTTTTATTTTGAAATTGTAAAATCAAATAAGATTGCTAATGGAGTAATGGTAACAATATTTAATTTAAGAGAAATTACGAATGAAGTTTCATAAAAAATAAACTAGAAATTGCCTATACCTGATGGGTGTGGGAGACTAGGAGTAGTGGGTAGTTATGCTTAGAGTGGGTAGTTTTAGGAATTTTTTTTTAATTAGTTTTTTATTTTGTTTATTATTTTTTGACACTTTTGTCCCTGATGAATAAAATGTTATTCATGATATTTTAATCTTTGAGGGTTGAAAAGGTAAAAAAAACCAAGTTTGGCTAACAAAACCTCTTTTCTTAATAATAGTATAGATAAGAGCAACTCCAACAGCTTCCCTATAATTTCTGTATTATAAGAAAACAAAAGTCAAAGATTTAGCCTCTTTTTCTTCTCCAACTGCAATAGATTTCCTATTTTATAGCAATCTCCATAATTCTTTCTTAAAATTTTAGAGATTGTTGTAAATTTAAAGAATTTGGTTTCTTTTTCCTCACTATCCCTAAAATGAGGATAGTTATATGGAATTTGTTAGAGCAAAAGAGGCTCATGTTTTGCTAAAATAAAAAAAATATATATATATATATGAGAAAACTGTTGGTATTACTCTAACTAAAAGAAACAATTGCAGGCATTTTTCTTAAAATCAAAGTCCAACCCAATGACTAAGCTCAATCCTCAGAGGAATCATCCTCCGAAGTGGCCCTAAATCACCTGAACAAAGTAATTCTATAACCAATTGCAACTTCATAACCAATGAGTAGTAATTAACAAAATATGAATGCATTATAGCAGCTGATAACTCTTTTGGTCTCGTTGTTACCCAAAACTTCCTTCTCAAATACTTATTCATTTATTTTCGAGAATTTCCTCCACCTCCAAAACTTTAGTAATTAAACCCATTCCTTGCTATATCTATTCTTTCCTACTCATCCATCAACCCAAAAACTAATTTTTCGACAACAATAAATAATTTCATATTGGGTTAATACCAACACAATTCAAATAGTGTTATGAAGTTCCAAACTACTGAAAATGGCCATGTAAGGTCCCAGAGACTACAGAGCCATGGTGGCTCGCGCCAACAACCACTTTTCTAAAACTCAAAATATATATAAAATTGTTAAAGAAAAGCACATTATGTGCCTTCGTCAAAGAAACAGACGAAGAGGGAATCAAGCAATTACAAATCACAGCTCAATCAGCATTTAGTATCATCAATGTAAATGATATATCCGTTGTAATCCTATCCCTATATAAAGGGGTTATGAATGAAATGAGTAGACCGATTCCAATCCATTTTTTACTTTTACACGTTATCAGCACGCTCAGAGCCAATAGCCCAAAAAAAAAATTATAGCTTCGAAAAATAAACCCTAGAAGAAATTTTTTTTTGTTTCCTTCTTTCTGCCGCCACTGTAAACAAAAAAAAAAATTCTTCTTCTTCGTGCAGCAGCCCCACCCTCTGCCATCAGTCCATCACCACCGCAGCACACCACCACCAGCCAGCCACAGACCGGCCTCCAGCCTAGCCCAGGTCGTGCCCTCCAGCCTGCCCACCGGAGAGAACCCAAATTCCAGCCGGCCTCAACCTATGCGCATCAACAACAACCGGCAGACCGACCTTGCTGCTGCCCCGCCCAATCCCACGCTTCTCCTCCGCTGCGCAGCCCACTTGCCTCCACCGGCCGGCGCAGCCTCCGCCTTGCACGTCTCCGGATCCACCTCCTTCAGTGTTGCCCAGATCGGCCCCCCTTGAGACCCAGAGACCCACCGATCTCGACCTCAACCTTACAGCACCAGACCCGATCCGGACTAGCCTAGTCCCCCGCCTGCAGTCGCTGCACTAGCCGGCGCTGGCTCCTCTGGTACATGAAAGGAACAGAAACAGAAAAAAAAAAAAAAAAAAAAAAAAAAAAACAAGGAAGAAGACGCAAAGAAAAGAAAAAAAAAAAAGAAAGAGGAAGAAAAAAAAAACCCAGCCCAAAGAAAAGGACCCGGCCCAACAACAACCAAATTTAAAAAAAAAAAAGGGCCTTGAGTGGTGACCCGGCCCAGCAGGAAAAAAAAAAAAAAAAAAAAAGGCCTGCAGCCCAAAGAAAAAAAAAAAAGGGGACCTGGCCCAAAGAACCGGCCCAGAGAAATAAAAAAGGAAACAGGCCTTGCGGCCTAAGAAAAAAAAAAAAAAAACAGAAACAGGCCTTGTGGCCCAGACAAGAAAAAAAACAGGCATGCGGCCCAGAAAAAAAAAAGAGGAAGCAAACACAGTTTTTCCTCAAGCCCAAAAACATCGCTACGCACGCCTGCATCAACACGCGCGTGTGCTAGGATCGTTTTATTTTCTCGAAATCAAGTATGTTTTCTTTATTTTATTTTATGATTTTAACCAAGCATGTTTTTTACCATATTGTTTATGCCTTTATTTTATTTTGTTATTAAGCATGTTTAATTAGATAATTTTGATTGTTTTAAGCATGCCTTATTATTTATGTTTTATATCATTATATTTAAGCATGATTTATAATTATGTTGAAGCATGCTTTATATTTTATTGCTTATGTTTTTATTATGCAATTGTGATGAGCATGTTTTGTGAATTTTATTTACGCTTATATAGTTATTCCTAAGCATGCCTTTAATTATGCTATTGTTTATATTTTATTTTACGCATGATATATTATTGCTATTATTATATGTAGCATATATTTTGCTGTATATTTGTGCAATTTGAGCATGTCATGTAGTTTATTTTTATATATGCTATGTCTTATTTATTATTAAATGTGTTATAGTTATTTTTGTAATACGACATATAAAATTTCATTTTGCCATGATAATGAAAATTCATGCGCATTATACACACACTTACTGTGATAAAGTATTTTCACATAGCATCGAAAAAATGTGACCATTATGAATCTTGGTCTTGAAATCTAATTCATATATTTGGAAAATAATTTACGTGGATGTCTTTATGACTGCGTAATTTATATCTTCTCTCTTGTTTTATGTAGATGGCTGATCCAACTCGACCTGAGTTTGACATCTTGGACTCAGAAGGACTTGAGTACCATCGTTGGGTTTCCGATATGGAAACTGCTTTTGTGGCAAAAGACTACACTGCCACCATTACTGATCCCAAAGATGATGAACTATCTAATAAGGTGAAAGCAGATGCCTTAATTTTTCTGAGGCGACATATTGATTCTAGCCTACGCTGGGAGTACCTTCAGTTGAAGACACCCAAAGCACTGTGGGATGCCCTTAAAGGACGTTTTGGGAACATTCACGATACTTTGCTCCCAAGACTGGCTGTTCAGTGGAATGTAATCCGCTTGCTTGACTATAGAAAGGTCAAGGACATGTTGCGCTTAAAGGCACGTCTCAATTTCTGTGGAAGGGAAATCACATAAGATGATATGATCTACAAGACTCTTACCACCTTTCCTAATTCAGCTTTTATACTAGCGAACCAGTATCAGTTGGATTATGACAACAAAAGAATCACAACCTTCAATAAGTTGATAAGCCTACTGCAAGTGGCTGAGAGACAAAATAAGATTCTCTTGAATAACAATGCCAGGCCCACTGGGACAAAAAAATTCCCGAGGCTAATTATGGAAAAATGAAAGGTGGAAATAACTCCAATGCAAGGGGGTTTAGACGTGCTCCCTACCCACGTGGCAACAATGCACCACGTGGAAAGGGACATGGGGATCATGGAAACAAGATGCCAAAGGAAAGAGTTGACAATGAACCATGCTATAGGTGTGGATTCATTGGGCATTGGTACAAAACTGCCAAGCAAACAACAGAGTAGCAGCCAATTACAAGAGGTATAAAGTCTAAAGAACAAGTGGCTCACTATATGGAAGAAGGAAGGTCATGACCTAGACGTCAACCTTACAGTTGCAGACTCCAATGGCAAAGAGGAACTTGCTAAGTCAATGGATGCTCTCAATCTTGACTGATCTGCTTTATTCATTTTATTTTCCAAAGACAGTTGTGAAGGCATAATGCCTCATTTTTAATTAGACTATTGTTTGGTCTTAAAGTTTATTTTCAATCATGGATTGATGAATAAGATTTCTGAACAAGACCTTGATTTGATTATCGTTGGCTTATTAATAAATTTTGAATTTTATTCTGAAGCACTGAATTTATTCAAATTTATTTACTACACATATTTACATGGTTCGACATAGCACTATAAAGATGTAAAGCAATACATTTAGAGAAAAATTATTAGAATGAAAAGAATACCATAATACTCTAAAGAATATGAGTTATATTTTCTAAATACCTCCCATTTATTTGTAGGAATGAATAGGAGAACTTGAGTGCTTAGATGATAGTGGGACTACCCACACAATATTAAGAAATAGGCAATTATTCATTGAACTAATAGCCTATAATTCCTCTGTGACTACGATGATTGGATTATCAAAACTAATAAAATGGCGAGGAACTGCCAAATTTTTGCTGCCTAATGGCGCAACATTTCAAGTCACAGACGCTCTATATGCACCAAGAGCTAATCGAACCTTGTTAATGTTTCAAAGCTATTTGTGCCAACGATTATCCAGTAAAAACACACCGTGAGAATGGAACTAAATATCTTGATATTACATCTAATGACT
The DNA here is from genome assembly GCA_024704745.1 of Rosa lucieae. NCBI lineage: Eukaryota > Viridiplantae > Streptophyta > Magnoliopsida > Rosales > Rosaceae > Rosa > Rosa lucieae. The sequence continues at coordinate 34,929 of JANPXK010000299.1, read as the reverse complement.
GTGGAAGGAAACACATCTTAGAGAAACTTATGAGTCAATTTAGTGGACTGTACCTCACTACGATTCGGATCATTGAATCCTATACTGTCACCAACAATGAAATGTGGGACACTGACTCATACAGGCTTTTGCATGACCGCCTATGGCACCGAGGTCGTGACATGATGATCCGTATTTTTCAAGAACTCACACGGACATCCCTTCTTTCGAGTGAAAAATGGGAGAAAAATCCGCCACACTGCAAGGTGTCGGTTCTAGGATTGCTCAAATGCAGTCATTGCTTTGAAGTACCAGAAGCACACCCCCTCCCATTATGCCTCATTGACTATTTCAAAGGCACATCACTCGTTTTGCAAAGCCTGCACTTTAGCAAAAACAGGATCGAGACCTTCCTATGCTAAAGATACAAAACAAAACATTCCATTCTTACAAAGGATACAAAGAGATGTCTGTGGACCTATCCATCCAGAATGCGAACCATTCAAGTATTTTATGGTTCTGGTGGATGCTTCGACAATCTGGTCACATGTCGTTTTATTGTCCGCAAGAAATGCTGCAATGCTCCTAGCATAGATTATACGTTTAAGGGCTCACCACCCTGATCACCCTATCAAGTCTATAAGGCTTGATAATGCTGGAGAGTTTACATCAAAAGCATTTGATGATTATTGCATATCTATTTGGATCGATGTAGAGCATCCTGTACCCCATGTGCATACACAAAATGGTCTCGCAGAAGCCACCATCCAAAAGGCTACAGATGGTGGCTAGGGCATTGGTTATGCGCACTAACCTGCCTATATCTACATGGAGTTATGCAATATTGCACGCAACTTTACTTATTCGTTTCAGACCCACTGCTAGCCAACCATTTTCTGCGTACCAGTTGGTAACTGGATATGAGCCTGACATTTCACACTTACGCATAGCTGGTTGCACAGTATATGTGCCTATTGCGCCCCCACAGCGCACTACACTGGGTCCTCAGAGACGATTAAGTATTTATGTTGGATACGAATCCCCAACAATTATCCGCTATTTGGAACCCTTGACAGGCGATCTCTTTACCGCTAGATTTGCGAATTGTCACTTTGATGAGACAGTCTTCCCGTCGTTAGGGGGAGATAGGAAAAAAGATTTTCCAAGGGAACGACAGGAATTGTCGTGGTTTGTCCTCACTCTGTCTCATCTTGATACCCGCAATTCATAAAGTGAAAGTGAAGTGAAAAGAATAATCGATCTTCAGAACGTAGCAGATTCGATGCCTGATGCGTTTACTGATATCGTAAAAGTGACGAGATCATATATACCAGCTGCAAATGTGCCTGCAAGGTTAGAAGTCCCCAACAAGGGGCACGGTGCCACAGATAGAGGCACTGCAACTGCACTTAGTGGAGGTGTGGTTGAGGCCGTGGCTCCCCAAGGAAGAGGGGGAGGCCACTTGGTTAGATTGACACTCACCCAAGGAAGAAGAGAGCCAGTAAGGCACAAACCAATCATCAATGTATAGAATCCCGCTCATGAGATCATCTCTGATTATAGTTATGTCCATAAATCAATACTGGAGGGCGCTCCGATGTTTGAAATGATTCCAGACAACAAAGAAATCTCAAAGGATTACGAGAGTGCGTATGAGTTGATAGAAAGATCTTCCATACACATCGATGATATATAACTGTTGCTCAAGGAATCATAGAGCACGATGTATCGAACCACGCTCTGTTGAAAAATATCAAACAAAGAGCAGATTGGCCTAAATGGAATGAATCAATCCAGGTAGAATTAGATTCTCTGACAAAGAGACAGGTATTTGGTCCGGTAGTGCTAACCCCACCAAGTGTAAAGCCTGTAGGACATAAATGGACCTTTGTCAGAAAGCATAATGAGAAGAATGAAGTCCTAAGGTACAAGGCTCGCCTTGTGGCGCAAGGTTTCTCACAACGTCCTGGAATTGACTACGAGGATACATTCTCTCCCAAAATGGACGTTATAACGTTCCGCTACTTAGTTAGCTTAGTAGTTTCCAAAGGACTGGAAATGCAGCTCATAGATGTGGTTACTGCATATCTCCATGGGGATCTAGATTCAGAGATATATAAGAAAGTGCCTGATGGCCTTACATTACCCAAGCCAAGTGACTCTAAACCACGGAGTGCGTTTGCAACTAGGTTGAAACGCTCACTTTAAGGATTAAAACAATCCAGGCGGATGTGGTACACCCGTCTAAATGACTACTTGATTGGGAAGGGATATAAGAACGATGAATTATGCCCCTGTGTATTCATAAAGAAAACAAGTTCCGGATTTGCAATTGTAGTAGTATATGTCAATGATATGAACTGGTACTCTTGATGAAATAAGAGAAACCACGAGCTACTTGAAATCCGAATTTGAGATGAAGGATCTTGGGAAAACTCGATTCTATCTAGGCCTTGAACTAGAACACCGAGTTTGTGGAATATTAATCCACCAGTCTGCATATGTCCAAAAGTCAGGCGATATAACATGGACAAAGCACATCCTGCTAGCACTCCCATGTCCACATAAAGGTCGTTCCCAAACTGGTTATGTATTTACTAATGGGAACACGGCGATATCTTGGAGATCAACCAAGCAAACCCTTGTGGCTACCTCCTCGAACCACTCAGAGATCATTGTTGTACATGAGGCGGTTCGTGAGTGTGTATGGTTAAGAACTATCATTGCACATATTCGAGGGATTAGTGGTTTGAGTTCTACCACTGAAGAGCCTACTTGCATTTACGAACACAATGCAACTTGCATCGAATAGATGAAGCTATGTTATATTAAGGGTGATAACACAAAACACATATTGCCAAAATTGTTCTACAATCAGCAACAACAGACCCTTTTCAAGATTCAAGTGAATCAAGTAAGGTCTGAGGAGAATGTGGCAGATTTGTTCACCAAATCACTGCCTAAGGCCACATTTGAGAAACATGTGAAAAGCATAGGAATGCGAAGACTTTCCAAGCTCACTTGATTAAGGTAATGATCAGGGGGAGGTGTAGACGTCAGGGGGAGTCGAACACACAGATGTCATTCTCAAATGTAGAAGGTGCGTTGTGCTCTTTTCCTTCGACCAAGTTTTATTTTTGTCCCACAGGGTTTTTATTGTTACTTGGCAAGGTTTTTAGTGAGGCAACAACTCATGCACCATTTCATCTTTGACTTGGCACAAGGGGGAGTGTTAAAGGAAAAGCACATTATGTGCCTTCGTCAAAGAAACAGACGAAGAGGGAATCAAACAATTACAAATCACAGCTCAATCAGCATTTAGTATCATCAATGTAAATGATATTTCCGTTGTAATCCTATCCCTATATAAAGGGGTTATGAATGAAATGAGTAGACCGATTCCAATCCATTTTTTACTTTTACAAAAATAGGATTAGATTCAGTTTACCCCTCTGAGGTTTGGGGGTATTTTCATGTTAGTCCCTGTCCTCTCAATTTTAACAGTTTACCCCCCGAGCTTGTCAATTTTCCTCAGTCATGTCCAATTTCCCATTTTCTGTCCAATTTGGACGTTAAGCCTGACAATAGGGCCCACTTTTAAGGCTAAAATGGTCATTTCAAGACAAAAAAGGCAAAAAAAAAACGACAAAATACCATCTTCTTCCTCTCACTTCCTCTCTCTATCTCTATCCATTCTCGCCGCTCCCCAAAAACCCTCACACGACCTCCGTCAGGCTACACATGCATCTTCAACTGTAGCCTCCCATTTTTGGATCTGCCTGGCAAACCCGTTAATCACCCTAAACCCGCCTGCTTAACACCCACCTTGACGGAGATGTGCTAGCCGAACCCAAGAAGTGTTCCCTCACAAATCGCTTTGGAACCGGCAGAGATTCAAATCCGAAGCCTACGCCGACGCTACCGAGATCGAGTAACTCGGACTGAGCAACCGTAATCAGACCGGTTCGAAGATCAGACTGAGATCGAGTACTTCTGACGGGACTTGTAACCATCTATCGGCTGCTCCACCAATTTACCTAATTGGATAACAAGGTCGAAAGATTGGACCGCCGTCGGCTTCATATATATATATATATATTTGTATATGTAGATAATAGTACAGAAGAAGAAGATAATGGAGAGCGTTGGTCTCTCTGAAGATCTCTCTGATTCCACTTAGTGTCCCGACTCCCACAGCGAGCAGCGAGTTTACTTTGTTCCCTATAGGTCTCTCTCTCTCTCTCTCTCTCTCTCTCTCACTTACTCATTCTCAAATTTCAGTTTCCGCTCATACCATCAATTGCTCCAATTTTCTGCAATTTTTGGAATCAGGAGATAAAAGTTTCATTTGGATATCACAGACAAATTAAAAAAAAACAAAATTTGAATGATGAGGTTCCCGGGCTCTATTGTATCAATTTTTGGATTTTTAGATTTGGGTGTGGCTGCATTTTGAATTTTTGATTGGATTTATGGAATTGGATTTTTCAGTTGGTGAAGGGATGTACAAGATTCAGATGGGAATGCTATTCTGATAGGAACAAAGGGGTTTTGTGTGTGGCATTCCCGGCTGCTTCGTCTTTAGATTTAATTGGGCTTTTGATGTAAATGTGCATCGGAGATATTGTTTATTTGATTCTACTTGTGTGTTATAAGTCTTATTGATCTGCACCAGTTTTTCTATGACATATTTTGAAACTTTGGTTCTGATTTTGGAGAGTTGGTTACATTTCACTGCATATGAGGTGGGTTTTGGCTTCAATTTACCCGATTGAAACATGTATGAGGTGGGTTTCGGCTTGAATTACCCAATTGAAACATATGTGAGGTGGGTTTTGGCTGGGCGGTGAGGGGGTTCCTGGGATTGGGTTTTGTGAGGTTGAGAGCTTTGGAGAGTTCGGGGATTAGAGGAGGAAGAAACAATGTTTTTATTTTTTTTTGTCATTTTTTGTCCTGAAATGACCATTTTAGCCTTGAAAGTAGGCCCCATCATTAGACTTAACGTTTGATTTAGAAGGAAAATGGGAAATTGGACACGGTTGAGGAAAATTGACAAGCTCGGGGGGTAAACTGTTAAAATTGAGAGGACATGGACTAACATGAAAATACCCCCAAACCTCAGGGGTGTAAACTGAATTTAATCCTATAAAATATTATACTAAAAAAAAAAAAAGCCCATGAGGTAAGGAACAACTTTTTACCTTGAGATTTCTCCAACATGATGGTTTGGTTGGAAATAGGGAATTAGCCGGAAAAAACTTCTAAAATTCTTTCATTCAATAATAAAATAACTTACGAAAATATTCACCTGGTCAGTTATTGACCAAGAAAATAATGTTCAACCACCCTTAGATATAAATCCAAGGGCAGAGAGAATTATTATTAAGTTGAGGTGTTTTGTTTTCCACCTTTGGATGTAAATCTAAGGGTTGTTGAGCATAAATTCTTTGGTCAACAACTGACCAGGTGAATACCACTAAACAACTTATTTTACTATACAGTTACTTGCATTGAGTCCATGAGTTTGAGCACTATAACTTGTGCTAGCAAGAATTTAATGTACTTATAAGCAACTTGCAACATTTCAGTAGTATTCATCTTGCTCCCACTAGGAACCAGCCTCCCAAGCTCATTAGTCTTCTCTGTTATCCTCTTCCTCCTCTCGTGGGGTGCAATGCTTTGTGGAGACAAGCTATAGTTCTTTTTGCATCCCACATTGAAAAACAAGTGAAAGGAGGGAGGCTCCCTTACTTATAAAAGGAACATCCTCCCACTTAGATAGAGATCCCATTACATCTTTTGTAATCAACTTGGGCTGCAAGGCCCAAACACACAATAAAAGCTTCAAGTGGACGTAGTCACCCTCAAACCGAGAGACGAACCACTATACTTCTTGTATTTCAATCTCAAACTCTCAAACATTAACTAGAGCCTCCGACACTATACGTTGACATTGGCGTCGTCTATGGGAAGCCGATACAAATTAAAGGCTTTGTCACTTACCATGCGTTAAGTCACCTTAATGGAGCTCAAAGAACTTTTTTTTTTTGTTTTGTGAATTATTTAAATTTTTGAATCATCATCAACTCCCAATGCCTAGTGCGTCAAGCCTTGCCTAACGCAAGTGTTAAAAAAAAAAAAAATTTGAAGTGATCTCATCTGGTCACTAGGAAAAGTTTTATTTGTTACATTAGTAGCCTTGCCTCACGACAACTTTCTTTGGGCACCTATGAAAACTTTCTTCGTTACGTCATCCGACATCCTTGATGTAATTCACTTTCAATTCAACGCTAGTTCAGTGTGCAACTCCATCACCAAGCGCAAGAGCCAGCGTTCAACTATCTGTTCAATGTCCATCACAACCTTCCGCCATCGTCAATCATAGCTTGCTACCATCACAACCAGGCTAGCACACAGTGCCAGCGTAAGCAAGCACGTGGGTCCGCCAGTGTGTCTAGCGCCAACCCTACATAGCGCCAAACCTCTAGCTCATCCATCATCGATACCTGCTCAACAACTCTAGTCCTATTGACGCTCGCTCTTGACACAGCCTTCAATATTTCATGGCAACGTTCTCGTTCATGACGCTCATTATAGACTTGAAGCTAAGTCTCCCTTGATCTTTGCTTCCACATTTCCTTATACAAGCACCATATGCTTATGCTATTTCATAGTTGATGTGCTTCAATCTCTCATTGACACAACTCTCCTTAACGCTCAATTATCTCCTTGACACAACTCCCAACATTAGCTCTTCATCATACCTACATCTTCACTCGGTTCGAATTAGATCAATCACTTAGTTGTCATTTTGATGCTCAATTGCATCACAATTTCAACGAGCAGAGGACACTCATGACACGAACCACTTGGTCAACTTCATGCTTCAGAGTCCTTTGATCATCCTTCCCATCCTTTCAAGCTTTGTAGGTAGTAGCTATTAAATCAGATACATGACACATTTTTTGTCTAACGATCAATTTCTTTGCATTGGAAACACACTTCATCATTAAAACTTGGTTTCTAGTTAATCTTATCGTGATTGAGGTGCAAAATGTGTCCGTATATTGCGGGCCCTATGGCTGGCTGTAGTGATGCCACCAATGCCCGTGGTGGTGGCGATCCCTCTCTTTCCACCACAATCTCCACCAACCATGTGTCCGCCTGATTGTTTTGGCGGTTTTCTTCCTGAATAGAGCGATTAAATGAATCAAAACGTCTAAATTGATTACCTTTAGATTTAGGGTTTCGCTCTCGACGACCTTCCTTAGGTGTGCCATTATAAATTTTTTTTTTTCACAAGAAGGTGTAGAGAGTCCTCTCAACCAATTCCTCATCTAGAAGAATTTGATTATAAGATTGCATCATAGATCTAATGTTAAGGATTTTCGAATAATACTCAAGTACTGACTCATAGTCTGTGAGGCAGAGATTTTGAAATTCGAAAGTTAGGAGTCTAAGATATTCCCGAAGCGCTCTTCAAGAGCAACCTATAGATTCCTTAGGTTATTTTCATCCATATACTTGAGTAGTTCCATAGTGATGTAGAGTCTAGTTTGTTCAAATTTGACATCCTCAAAAGAGAAAACAAGAACAAATTAGTTTCGGATCCTAGATTAGTTTTGGAGCCTAGACTCTTCCACAGAAACAAAGTAAATTTCTGAGCATAAATTGCTACCAAGAAATTAATTTTCAAGAGTTTTGGATTAGATCGAAATAATTATGTTTCAATTAATGGTTAGGAACAATCTTTGTACAATGCTATCACGAATCCAATTCGTAGCAAGGCTTCCGCGAACTAATGTTTGGAGCGATATGAGTCCCCATAATTTGGCGTAATCTCACGTTATAAGAAGGTATAAGGTAGAAAATGGGATATTATAATCCCCAAGTATGGAAAGCTGGAATTAAAGAAAGCAAGAACGTTTAGAAAATCTTACTTGTTAGGAATGCAGATGTGCTTTTGGTCCTGAGATAGGATTGCAACGGTGCCGTCAATCCTGAAGTGGGATGCTCGCTATGCTTGGTGCTTTCATTAGCGGATGTGTGTGATTGTTGTGTGAGGTCTGCGAGGCTGGTGTAGATGGCAGGGAAAACTAGCGAGGCTAGCTAGCCGTGGGGCAGGCACACACGGGTGCGCAAGGTTGATGAGATTTTGTAGATTTTGTCTATTGATCCAGAGTCAGGGCTTCGTACTGATAACATGTTTAAGCAAAAGAGAATTTGAAGAATACTGAGATGCTTTCATTGATAATATGAGTATCTTTTATATAGAGGATTATATATACAATATCTTGGAATACAAAGTATTCTAATCAAATACGGAGATCTAGAATATTCTACATACTCTATTATAGAAGAAGTAATCCTGTTTAAGCCAGGTACACACAAATTGGGTTTCCTTCAACAAGATTCTACAATTCCATCAATTAAAATTCCATTAATTGTAATTTATATTGTTTGGTTGTATTTTTTTTTAGAAATTTAGATTGCATAATAAATTAAAAAAATTTAGCAAATAAGAAAATCAAAATGGAAAACGCCAAGTTTGGAAATAAATAAAGAATTAAATTGAATACTGCAAATGAAATTTGAGATTAAACTTATTTTGGTGGAAATTGACGTTTCTGTTCAAGGAAAACCTAATTTGTGTTTAGCCCAAACTCTAGCTTACTTGACCTAGTGGTAATAGGCGGATTTAATTAGAAGGATCTAGAATCCTAATCAATGTAGAATTATTTTCCTTGTATGATTGAGATTCTATGCATTGTAATCCTCTATATAAAGAGGCCCCTATTATCAATGAGAATACATAGCAAATTTATCCCAAATTCAATTTCTCTACAACACGTTATCAGCACGAGCCCTAACCCTGAAACCCTAAATTCGTAGCCTTCAAATCCCAGAAACCTCAGCCGCCCAACTCGAAGATCTCAACTCCAGGAGTCCGAAACCGGCGGCCCCATCCCAAGAACCAGCCGGCAAACCACCGAACCGGCCACCGGAAGAAGCCAAAGTTCCCCTAACCGGTTCAAAGCCTTCCTCACCACCTCCTGCAGCCATACTGGTCCCCTGCAGCAGCTCCATCCCAGAAACCCAGAACAGGAAAATCCTCCACCGGAACCGGCCTAGAATCATCCGAACCGGCCACCAGAAAAGTTTGATACCGAACCGGCAGAAAGAAAAAAAAAAAAAAAAAAAAGGAGAAGCAGAGCCGCAGCCCAAGGCAAGCCCAAGCCGCTGCCTGAGGCCCAGCAGCCTGAAGCCCAATAATAAGACCCTGCTGACGTCATCCTTGCGTCATCCGCATCCAAGTCAGCAAGCCACGCAGGCATCCAATCAGCAGCCACCTATGCCACGTCAGCAGGCCGGTCAACCACAGTCAACGCCGGTCAACCCTCCGCCGGCAACTTTTCCGGCGACTTTCTGGCCGACTTCCGGCGACTTTTTCCGGCTATTTTCCTGCCACTTTTTCCGGCGACTTTCCGGTCAGCTACAGTAACTCCTGCCGCTACAGTAATTTTCCGGCGACTACTTTTCCGATGACCTTTTAAGGTAATTTTTCTAAAAGTTCCCGTTTTTGAAGTTTTTTTTTCAATTTCTTCTTCTTTTCTCGGGGACTTCCAACATCCCTTCTTCTACCCCCCTTTCTCTACATAGGGGAGACAAATAGCGGAACTGTGGGGGTTTGCGCTCACTCCAAGCTTGGAGCTTGTAGAGTCCTCCAAACTTAGAGTTTGTTGAAAAGAAAACGATCGACCACATACATCGTTATTTCGATCTAATCCAAAACCCCTCTTGGAATCGGATTTTCTTGGAAGCAACTATGCTCAGAAAATTCCTAATTTCTTGGAAGCGACTACGCTCAGAAATTTAATAGTTTTTCGTGGTAGCCTTTTCGCTCCGAAACTAACCCTAATCTTGTGTTGTTTTTCAGGATGAGTTACCTGAATAAGTTGAGCTTTGTTCCACTCGAGACAACTGGCGCAGGATACCATAGGTGGGTCCGAGATGTGAGCCAACATCTTAAGGCTGATGGAATTCTGGAAACCATCCAAGAGCCTAGTCAGAACGTGCTCTCAATTGAGCAAGCTACTGCTTTTGAAGCAAAACAAGCTAAAGCCATAATTCTCATGACAAGGCACATGAATGACGCGCTCCAAAATGAATACCTCATGAGGAAGACCCAAGAAAGCTATGGGTAGAACTTGAGCAGCGATTTGGCAACGTTCGTGACTCCCTGCTTCCTGATTTAGAAGTGCGATGGCATAGCCTCCGCTTTTGTGATTTCAAGTCTGTGCTTGATTATAACTCGGAAGCTTTCGTATCAAGTCTCTGATGGAGTATTGTGGCCAAGCCATAACTGATACGATGTTGATCGAGAAGACTCTCTCTACCTTCCCCGTCTCTGCACTGATGATTTCAAAGAATTATCGGATTGATGTAAATGCAGGACGTATCACAAGGTTTCATGAGCTCATTGGCGCCATGAACGTAGCTGAAAAGCACGATAATATCCTTGTGAAGAACTATAATGCTAGACCCGTGGGAACTAAGCCTATTCCGGAGTCTAACTATAGTCGCGCCCCCAATGGAGGACGCAAGGAGTGAAACCCTAAGGATAGGGACAATTCTGGACGTTCTGGTCCATATGTTCGCCCTAAAGAGGAAGGAAATCGCCAAGAGAGGCGTGCACGGAATCGTGGAGGTCAACGTGTGAAGAGAGAGAGAGGCGGAGCCTCCGACCATGGTGGTAACGCCACCAAGAGGATAGGTCGTCAAATCGCGCCCCAATGGCGCGGGAGCCTGACCATAATGATGTTTGTTTTCGATGTGGATCAACTGAACATTGGGCCAAAACATATACCGCACCCTAGAATGTTGCAAACGCATACAAGACGTATCGTGAAGCAAGGGAAGCAAATTACATGGCACAAGACGATCAAGATGGTGATCTAGATCTAAGGGTGGAAGACTACAAGGATCAAAACCCAGAAATTGGCGATTTTGATTAAGTCTTTTTATTTTCCAAGAGATGTAGGCGATTCCAAGAGACCATGGTGGTAACGCCACCAAGAGGATAGGTCGTCCAAATCGCGCCCCAATGGCGCCTCAATCAAGGGAGCCTGACCATAATGATGTTTGTTTTCGATGTGGATCAACTGAACATTGGGCCAAAACATGTACCGCACCCCAGAATGTTGCAAACGCATACAAGACGTATCGTGAAGCAAGGGAAGCAAATTACATGGCACAAGACGATCAAGATGGTGATCTAGATCTAAGGGTGGAAGACTACAAGGATCAAAACCCAGAAATTGGCGATTTTGATTAAGTCTTTTTATTTTCCAAGAGATGTAGGCGATTACCATATTACTTTTTTTTGGATTAGATTTTCTTTGATCATAGAAAAATGTATTCCGTTGGCTTATGAATAAAATTTCGAGTTCTTTTCATTATGACTCCATTTTGATTATGAGCATATGACTTTGTGACTACGATGGCGAGACCATCGGTATTAATTCAAGGACATGGAATAGCCCAAGTTCCACTTGCCAAATGGCACCTTGATTACAGTTGTCACAGAAACTCTCTACGCTCTTAGGGCAAATTGTACCCTATGAATAGCCAGCGAATTCCATGCGAAAATGCATGTAGAGAACGGAAATGAGTTCCTTTGCATTACCTCTAATTATTGCGAACAAAGACGCATCTTAGAGACGTTTATGTGTCTCTCTAGTGGACTTTATGTCACTATTTGAGCTATTAAATCCAATAAAGTTTTGAGAGAAGATCTCTTGGGTTTAGACACATATTGGCTTTGTCACGACAGGATAGGTCATCCTAGTCATGATATGATGATCCGTCTACAAAAAGACTTCACACGGACATCTTTTCTCTCGAGCGAAACAAAGCATGAATCAAAAGTTGATTCTTAGACTAAGTGTGACCGACGTTGCTGCCTAGGGCATCGCCTCCGTCCACCACCAGCCTAGGGCTGGCGTAGTCCCTATCCATGACTCCATGGGTGGCGTCCATCATGGTGATGGCGCCCTAGGTGATGCTGCAATCACCAACTTGCTTCAAAATAGTGTTTCAGACGTTCAGGCCTAACCAAAATTCTCATTGGTTGCTTCTAAAGCCTCTCGCTCGTTTTACTAAGCCTATTCCTTAGGGAAATTAGGACTGAGACCGTCCTATGCAAAGGATATGACATTACTCATTCTGTTCTTACAAAGAATCCGTAGGGATTTTGTGGATTGATTCAACCAACTTGCGGACGCTTAAATATTTTATGATGTTGGTTGACACGCAAACACGCTGGTCACGTGTTGTGCCATTGTCCACATATAAATGCTACTTATGCTAGACTCCTAGCATATATCATATGACAATGGGCTCACTCCCCAAATAATCGTATTCAGTCAATTGGATTTGACTATGTTAGTGAGTTTACATCGAACACTTTCGATAGATATTGCAATGGGCTTGATGTTGGACATCACATTCCTATGTACACACCCAATTGGTCTAGCGGAAACGACTACGATGGTAGTCAGAATATTGGTAATGCGCACTAATCTTCTTACATCCGCTTGGGGTGATGCGATATCGCATGCAGCCATGCTAATTCGTCTACGACCTACCGCCACTTAATGTACCTCTGCGTTACAGCTAGTGACTGGGTACACGTCTTTTGTACTTACGCACATTTGAGTGAGCCATTTATGTGCCAATTGCGCCGCCACAGCGCTTTATGATGGGTCCTTACAGATGAATGGGCAACTACGTTGGATTTGAGCTTCCAACAATCGTCCGCCACTTAAATGCCCTTGTTAGGCGATCTTCTTACCGCTGGATTTGCGGGTTGTCACTTTGATGAGACAGTCTTCCCGTCGTTAGGGGGAGATAAGAACACAGATGTTCAACAGGAACGACAGGATTTGTCGTGGTCTGTCCCCACTATGTCTCATCTTGATCCCTATTAAAGTGACGAGATCACACAAATATGCTGCAAACATGCCTGCAAGGAAGGACGTCCCTACGAGTGGACGTAAGCGCCACCCTACACGGAGGTAGGCATGGCGCCAATGCCAAAGAGAGTGGCACTCTGGCGTTACAGGCCATGGCCCCAGCTAGGATGCGTGGGAGGCCCTTGGGTTTGAAAGTTACTTTGGCACATTCCAATCCTTTAATCATCAAGACTCAAAATCCGTCTCATGAGTATCTTCCGAGTTATGGTTATCGTTGGGGGACGCCTCAATGTCAAACCTATTCCTGAGAATATAGAGCTCTATGAAACTTACATTAGTGTACATGAGACGTGGGATAGAAACTCCATCATAATTGATGATGTAGTTACGCATTTTGTTGCTCATGAGTTTGCTGAGTCCGATGATATCGAACCACGCTCCGTTGATGAATGTATGCCAACTTAGAGAGTTTTTGGCCTAAATGGAAAGATGCGATCCAGGTTAAGATGATTCTCTAACGAAAAGGAAGGTTTTCGAGCTAGAGATGCCAACACCTCCTAAACATAAAACCTGTTGACTAATGGGTCTTCGTTAGAAAGCGTAGTGAGAAAAAGAGATGGTGATCTCGCCTTATGGCTCAAGGCTTCTCACAAAAAGCCCTGGAATCCACTACGATGAGACATATTCTCTCGTAATGGATGTCATTGCACTCCACTACCCTGTCAGTTTGGTAGTTTTCCGAATAACTGAACATGCAGCTTACAAATGTGGTCACTACGTATCTCTATAGGGATCTAGATACGGAATATACATGAAGGTTCATGGTGAACTTCATTTACCCAAGTCAAGTGGCTCTAGACCATGGAGTGCGTTTACAAAGAGGTTGAAACGCTCACTAAAGTGACTACTTGATTGGGAAGGGATATGCCCACGCGTTTCTATGACAAGTTTCAGATTCTATCGCGGTTCATGTTGGACATGATCTTCATTAGAAGCCCTTAAAGAGTTAAGGGAAACCGCTGAACACTTGAAATCTGAGTTTGAGATGAAGGATTTTGGGAGAACACGATTATGTCTCGGTTTGGAACTTGAGCATCGTGTCGATAGATGCTTAGGCATTTTGACAAGGTCAAGCCTTCAAGCACCCCCATGATCGTCCGTAGTCTTGATCCTGAAAATGATCCTCTTCGTCGAAAGGATGATGACGAAGATGTGCTAGAGGCAAAAGTGCCTTACTTAGGACAATAGGCGCATTATTGTACTTATCTCAATGGACAAGACCGGACATCTCATATGTTGTGAACTTGTTAGCTAGATATAGCTCTGCGCCAACGCGACGCCATTGGATTGGTGTAAAAGATATCTTTCGATATTTGAGATGTACGATTGATATGGGCTTGTTCTATCCCTACGAAGAGATGATCGGATTCGGACCCATCACACATCAGAAACGCTGCCAACGCTGAAACGCTGCCAACGCTGGCCTGCGTTCTCTATCCCATTCCAAAACGACATTGTTTTGGAAGGTTTTGCTGATGTTGGGTATCTGTCTGACCCACACAATGGTCATTCCCAATCTGGTTAAGTGTTCACCATGGGAAAAGACCGTGACATCTTGGAGGTCTACATAATAGACCCTAGTCTCTATATCTTCGAACAATGCGAGATCATTGCTCTTCACGAAGTGGTTGTGAATGTATATGGATTGGATCCATAATTACGCTGTTCGAACAATTGTGGTTTGAAATCTACCACAGATGAGCCTACGAGCATTTAGGATAATGCTGCTTGTTTTGAACAAATGAGGCAAGACTACATCAAAAGCGACAACACCAAGCATAATCAGCAACAACAGACACTCCTCGAGATCAAAGTGAATTAGGTTCGATCTGAGGATAGTGAGGCAGACTTGTTTACTAAGTCATTGCCCAATTCCATGTTCGAGAAACATGTGGCAATGATTGGCTTGCGAAAATTATCTGAACTCCCATGATCGTAGTCATCAGGGGGAGGTGCAAACATTAGGGGGAGATGTTTACATGTTCGTCTCGAATCGTGAAGGGTGTGTTGTGCTCTTTTTCCCCTTCGACAGAGGTTATTTTTGTTCCACTGGGTTTTTGTTACTCGGCAAAGTTTTTAACGAGGCAACAAGAGAAGCACCGCGTTTGGGCAACACAAGGGGGAGTGTTCAAGGAAAACCTAATTTGTGTTTAGCCCAAACTCTAGGTTACTTGACCTAGTGGTAATAGGATTTAATTAGAAGGATCTAGAATCCTAATCAATGTAGAATTACTTTCCTTGTATGATTGAGATTCTATGCATTGTAATCCTCTATATAAAGAGGCCCCTATTATCAATGAGAATACACAGCAAATTTCTCCCAAATTCAGTTTCTCTACAACAGTTTCAATTTTTTTTCCATAGTATAATTTAAAATTTCTAAGCTGAGGAGGATGCAAGATAGGAAAAATAGTTTCTTGAAAGGGAAAATCGTCCAAACAATGCGTAAACTTTTCCAGACTATTAACTATCATATCTATGTTTTGGAAAATATCAAAATAGTAGCTGACTATTTAAGCTCGACCCAATATTCGTACCTAGCAACAGAAAAAATGTTAACCACGTGAACATTTTGAGGGTATTTTCATCATTTCAGTATTCATCCCAATATTACACGACAAACTCACTGTAGCGCAAGTTAATTGGTTAGATATCAACCTGGGTTTGACTCCCAGCAGTGGAGCTATTTTTTTTCCCTTCCTTTCTTTCCTGTCCTAGTTGAAACCGACATCATCACCAATCCTCCAAACCCATTAACGACCATGGCTCTTGGATTTTCCATGGTACGTTGGGATGCAGGGTGGAGTGGATAGCAGTGTTGAAGGGTCGTTTAAAGGATGGGAAGGCGCACCGCTTCTATAAATTGGGGCGAGATCGGTGGCTGTTTGGTGCAACATCGATGTTCAGATTGCTTCTAAGCAGCGGCCGAAGTTGATCGATTTATGGAGTTCCTAGTGGCGTGGTCGAGTGTGGCGAATGGCCAGGCGGTGCGACGACAGTGGATGAAAAGCCACAACGGTGGCCCAATAGTGGTGTTGGTGATTTTTTAGTGGAGGAGAATGAGAGGATGGAGACGAATGATGGTTTCGGCCGCATTGATTTTGAATGAAGAGTTGCGTGAGGCTACTTATGGCTTTTCAAAAGATCAGCTTTTGGGTTTTGGTGGATTTGGTAGAACAAGACAGAGATAGCAGTGAAAAGTGTGAACCTTGATTCGAAGCAGGGTTGAGAGAATTCCTGGTTGACATTTTAAGGATGGGGAGGCTGTAGCATAAGAATTTGGTCCAAATGCGAGGGTGGTGCAGAGAAAGAAACTAGAAGAGAGAACAAAGCGTGAAGGTGCAGAGAGATAGGAAAGATGTCAGAGACGTTTGGAGAAGATGAATACTGGAAGGACGAAAATACACTCGAAAAGTTAACGGGGTTAACGTTTTTACTGTTGCTAGGTATGAATAGTGGGTCAGGCTTAAATCGTCAAGTACTATTTTGATATTTCCCAAAACATAGGTAAGAAAGTTAAAAGTCAAGAAAAGTTTAGTTCATTCTTGAAATTATGAAATTCTCACTTTCAATTAAGAGAAAATATCACAAGTGGTCACTCAACAATGACTCATTTGACACTTTAATCACTCAACAATAACTCATTTGACATTTTGGTCATCCAACTATTACTCTGTCAGTTACTTTAATCACTTTACTAAATCTTCAATCCATACAATGGTGAGCAACATAGTTGCTGATACTAGAGGGAATCTGACCACTCTAAGATAAATTTAGACTAGAATTAAGAGCCAACTTAGCTAACATATGTGCAGCTGAATTAGACTCTCTAAAAACATGAGTAAAGTAAGAACTCGATAAAGAAGCTTGGAAAAAAGAGATATCTTCCACAATCCTCCCGTACCCAAAAGCATCCTCCTCATCGGACATAGTATCCTTAATGAAAATATTCTTGATATTGTGATAAAAAAAATTAACAAAAAAAATAATAAAATAACTAAAGTAAATGACAGAATTAATGAGTA
This sequence comes from Rosa lucieae, assembly GCA_024704745.1. Classification (NCBI taxonomy): domain Eukaryota; kingdom Viridiplantae; phylum Streptophyta; class Magnoliopsida; order Rosales; family Rosaceae; genus Rosa; species Rosa lucieae. Next base: position 17,891 of record JANPXK010000299.1, on the reverse strand, counting down.
ATCTATTTAAAACGTGAATAGGAGTGAGCAAACAGAAAACACGGAGTCATGTTTATTTTGGAAGACATAGGGTAGCTCGAAACCTGAGAAGGAATTCAAAATCGTGCACCGGCAATGCAAGCGAAATCTTGTGAGGCACATCCACCGGGTAACTTTTCTTAATCTTTTGGTGTTGTATTTTCCCCTGTCAATCACCGAACTTGATCGTCTTAACTATTGCAGATGTGATAACCTGCAAAATGAGTAAGGAGCCAAATGACTCTCCGGCAATAGTCAGTGGCACGCCATTCGATTTCTTGGGTGTTTTCTGCGGTACGTATTATTATTGGAAGACTTTTTTTTTTTTTTTTAGTTTTTGGAAGATGTTGTAATCACAAGGAAAAGATTAATCAGCATGTTTGGTTATGGGTGTTGCAGATAGTGTCATAGCTGGTGGCGCTGCTGGTGTTGTTGTGGAAGCTGCATTATACCCAATTGACACGATAAAAACTCGATTGCAGGCATGTACTATATATGGATCATCTGGATTGATTTTGTTTTGGATTATATTTGGGCTGTCCTCATATGATATATTAGGTTGCTTATTTAAGCTGTTGCATCCACTTTTAGGTTGCTCATGCCGGAGGAAAAATTATGTTGAAGGGTCTATATTCGGGATTGGCTGGAAACCTTGCTGGTGTTTTACCGTAAGTAGATTTGTTTTTTTTCCTTTCCTTAAGATTCAAAAATGGGCAGGAGGTAAAGGGTTACATCTACGATATATGTACATGCAGGTTTGCATATTTTGATGTTTTAATGTTCTCCATATTGGAGAAATGCAACATTGCCAAAGAGTTTATAAGGATTTGGGCCTCTCCACTCAATGCCAACTGGTTTTGGTGTGATGCTCAGGTTATTTTATTGGTATTTTAACAGGTTATCTCACTGCTACATGTGGTACAAGTCACCCAATATAAGCTGTCCATGTGTATGCCTTGGATAATTCGTCACATGTGAGGGGGCGTTTGCTGGGAATATCCCGCATTGGAGACATACAAACCTGCAATAGAGTTTATAAGACTCCACTCATTGCCAATTGATTTTGAGTGTGATGCTCAGATAACTTATTTTAAACAGTCTTTGATCACTAAGCTAGATTTATACGCATTACTATCAAGTTCTGCAACACGGGAAAACCGGCTATATTCCTTGTCTTTGACATCAATTATTTTAATTTCCAAGCCTTTGAGCAAGTAAATGAAGAAAGCTTTAGATGCATTAATATATGTATCAAATGCAGCCCGGTAATTCATTTCAGTTCAGAAATCAGCTATTTCCTTTTCTCTGACATGAACTGTTTTACTTTAGAACCCAATAAAATAATCTAAAAATAAATAAAAGCTTTGTTAACCTTTGTGTACAGATATTTTTTATGTGATTGTTCCTTCTTTCCCAGGTGCATTCTTGTCTTTGTTTTTTGAGTTTTGTTTTTCTTCCTGTTTCATTTTACATCATTTTCCACTATGAACTTTCTTCCTGCAGACAGGTCAATAAGGCTTGTCCGCATTCAATTTTCTGACTTAAAAAGTGATATTTGATTATTCATCGTTATATTTTTGGGCTTAGTACACAACAAAGATCTCTGATTTCTTTGTTTGCTCAAGAGTTGTGCTCAATCCTCTGGACACTAACAAGAACAGGATTCAAAATGAAAACGAGTAGGCACATTTGTGCACTTGTTTGTCATATGAATATAGCAATCATATCCATTATTGAATCTAAATCTATGAACTTTCTCAAGCAAACAAGCATCCCAGTAGGGGAAGAAAGTGCAGATTACTGTCTTTTTTTACTGGAAGAACATTTAGATTTTAATTTGGAACAATTCTATACAGGAGGAGTGCATAGTTATTTCCATTATCAAAATTCTTTGAATTGCCGAACTTCTCTTATTCAGTGTCATGTGGTTGACTGAATTCCTTTTCGTCACAGGGCTTCTGCTATATTTGTTGGTGTATATGAACCTACGAAGCAGAAATTGCTGAAGTCACTCCCAGAAAATCTCAGTGCTTTAGCTCATTTGGTATGTTACCTAATTTTCCATTTATGATTTTGTATCATCATGTTTGAGGAAGGTTTATTAGATAGCTACAATATAGATTAATCTATCACAGACATGTATTATTAATCTTTTGTTTCTATAGTAATAAACTAATAATAAATAATAATTGCTCAAGTAGACTGACAATTTAGTAGTAGAACTATCTTGCATCACTTAACATCCACTTCTCATTGTAATAGTGATGGGTAATGGTAGGGAAAAGTATAACTTTCAGTGTACAAGATCAGGCCATTGTTATTTTAACAGGTATTCAGACATCAATCAGACTGCAGGTGCTATTGGAGGTGCTGCTTCTTCTATTGTACGAGTGCCAACAGAGGTAGTTAATCTGACTTGTTTTTATTTTTATTTTTATTACCATCTGTTAGTTATTTTCTTCTTCTGCTTGTTACCACTTTATCTATTCCCAGGTTGTCAAGCAAAGGATGCAAACTGCGCAATTTGCTTCTGCCCCAGATGCTGTTCGCCTTATTCTTGCTAAAGAGGGTTTCAAAGGTCTTTATGCGGTACATCACGTTCACCTTGTCCATTCTTAATTTCTCCCACTGTGTCAAGTTTTCGGTCTGCGGTTTGTTTAGTAAAATATAGCAAATATTCCTCAGAGAAAAACAGTAGCTTACTAATTTTGAAATAGAGGTCTAACTTTCTTTCTTGAGTTTCTTCATTTTCATATAGATGTCTTTTGAATGTGAAAGTTAATACTGTTTCCGGTTCTCATGCCTTGTTCTTCTTTCGAGACTGCAGGGGTACGGATCATTCCTATTGCGAGATTTACCATTTGATGCAGTTCAGTTTTGCATCTATGAGCAACTTCACATAGGGTTTAAACTAGCAGTAAGAGAGGATAGATTATATCATTTTTAATTGAAATATGATATAATCTGCACTGGTACATGTATGTTGAACTAACTGTTTCAAAACAATGAAACTCTGTCCTTGCTTAAAAGAAAACACCCATTTTCCATATGGCATAGGAAACGTTAATCATATTAAACCATAACTATAATATTTTGGACAGCTGCTGGAAGAGCTTTCTGCAACTTCATGTTTTCTTTGTCAAAATAGTATTTTGTTAGTTGATCTGCACTGGAATATATGGATGTGTGTCTTCAAAAAATTATTGATTCTGGCTTCCCTGTAGGCACGAAGAGATCTGAACGACCCTGAGGTTGCTATGATTGGTGCTTTTGCTGGTAACTTTTACATTCCAACTAACTTTTGAGTTTGGCTTGGGTGCTTTTGTTTTCACCCTGCAGGTTGTATGTTTGTTTTTTGTTATTCTACATTAGTATATGCTAGTATGTGTGTATCTGAGATGTATGAAGGTTATGCATACATTGATGTACACCTATTTGTATATGTTGACCCTCCCTTTCATGATGCATCTTGAAGTTTAAAAACATAGTGAGGCTGTCTAATGGCACAAACATCTACACAAAATTTGAGTATTATATAGCCCAACTCCTTGCACTGGTGTCTTTATACTCTGAAGTAGCCCTGATTGAACCTTTGTCTGTTCCTCTGCTAGGAACTCATTTTCCACAAGTCACAACCTAGACTGGCTACAAAGTCAATGTGGATAGCTACTAATATAAAACTACTTGTCCTTGGCTCCAGATTGAAAATGTTGAGGTGTCTTTTTTATAATTATAGAAACAATCATTTTAAAAAGTAAAAGAAAGAGAAGTTCTTAGTCAAGATCTTATTTAGCATGTCAACTTGCTGAGACGTAAACAATGCTAGTATGAATTCCTCTATTCCCTAAGCCTTGAATATTGTCCAAGGCCATGCGGTAGGCGTTCATAGTGACTGAGGGTTCAAAGACCAAGAAGTGAGGTGATTTGTTTATCTAAAGTTCTAAACAGCTTCCACATTAGACTGAAACAGACCAAGTTGGGATCCGTCGATCTAACAAGTGCACTGGGGGCTACCCTCCAAGAAGTCAAGCGGTCTGTACTTTATAAGTTACTTGTATTCTCTAAGGAGTGGAGCATAAAGCTTCAGTCATCATTTATATAAAAGAAGACATTATTGCAAAAGCCTCGTTGCACTTTAGGATGTTCAGCCTAAAAACGTAGTATCTATGCTGGTACACTTCAGTTCTAAATCTGACTGAGAAATGGCTTCCCTTTTAATGATTGCCAATTTCCAGATGGATTTTTTGGACATGTGAGCCTCCTTTAATCTATTGAATACCAAGGCTTTTCTCTACGAATTGAACCTGTACATGTGTGCTTGATTGTTCAAACTTCAAAGTATATGAGTAACTCTCAGGCGCTAGGTGAATCATGCATATATAATGTGTCCTTTAATGAAAAGCACTTCAATCTACTCTCACTAACTTGTAGGTGCAATAACTGGGGCTATAACTACTCCTCTTGATGTGATAAAAACAAGATTAATGGTTCAGGTATTGAGTGCCATCTCCTTTTTTTTTCAGGAAATTCTGTTATAAAAAATTCCTTTCTGCCATTTTCTCTTTCCTTTAAAACTTTGCAGGGATCAGAAAACCAGTACCAAGGAATTTGTGACTGTGTTAGGACCATAATGAGAGAAGAAGGAAGTCCTGCTTTCTGGAAGGTTTGCTCATTACTGTTCTACTTAAAAATTTTCTGCCACTTTTTATTTATTTATTTATTTTATTTTTATTTTTTTAATGGGATGCTTCTATTCTCTTCTTTCTTATGTTTCTTGATTTAAAATCTTGTTTTTATCACATCAAGAGGAGTAGTTATAGCCCCAGTTATTGCACCTACAAGTTAGTGAGAGTAGATTGAAGTGCTTTTCATTAAAGGACACATTATATATGCATGATTCACCTAGCGCCTGAGAGTTTCTCATATACTTTGAAGTTTGAACAATCAAGCACACATGTATAGGTCTGTAAGAAATTTGGTTTTCCTCAGGTCTCTATTTTAACAGTCCTTGCTTTTATTGAGCTGTTTCATTTTGTTTTGTTTTTTGTGTTCTTTTTTTTTATTTGTATTTTTTTTTAATTATTAGATGGCTATCAGCTTCATTGTTTTAGTTTTCTCAATTAGCAGTTCATTCGCATACATTGGTTACTAGTTCTCAACAAAATGCTGTCACCCCGCTTTCTCTTTATATCATATGCACAGCACATATCATGGCATGTGGCGGAGGAGTTACCATGTCTTGATTTTTATCCAGTGAATCCACAATTTTTTCTTGCGATGCTGTCAATAGTTATTTCCTTCATTCTGTATTTGAGTCTCAAAAGGAAAAACTAGCTAATATAATGATTTTGCTCAAGTAATACATCTGGCGTAGAATTTGGATTTGGATTTGGATTTATGACAACTTTCTCTGATTCTCTGATTCTCTGATTTGGATTTAGAATAGGGCAATAATTTTGTGTATTCTACACTTCTATGCACTTTGGACATAAAGCATTATAGCAGAATGGAAGAACAAATTATTCCTAATTATAGGAATTTACTGTGAAAAATGACTAGGAAAAACTGCACACAGTTTTACAACGTGTTGCATTAATCAATTTTATGAGATATATGTTACGACTTAACCCATCATTCTCAAACACTAGAACCCAGAAATGCACTACAAATCAAATAGCCTCCTGCACTTCCTTTCCATACTATTTTGGAGGATGGTATGGGAAGTGCAAAAAAATTACATGAGAATTAGATTTGCAATTTTGTACGTGGACATGAGGAATTAAAAACATATGATACTTGAGAAAATTTGAATAACCAGAAGAAGCTAATATGTGCAGTGTGCACAACTGGCTCAGTAGTTTCTTTGATTATCTATTGTGGATCAAAACTGGTGTAAAAAAATTGAAGTTTTCACCCAATAAAATGAACGTTTCATGTGCCGAAAGAATCAAACCTACAGTATCTGCTTTGGCAAAATGTTAATGTTGAAAATGCAAAGCTTTTCTTTTGTCAATGGTCGGCAATTCCGTGAGATTCTCTTCTGCCATTTGCTGCAGGGCATTGGGCCACGAGTACTGTGGATAGGTATCGGAGGTTCAATTTTCTTTGGAGTTCTCGAAAGAACGAAGCAAATACTTGAGCAGAGGCGCATCAGGGATCAGAAGTCCAAGCATTACTGAATGTAGTAGAGTTGTGTTTTGATTACCAGGTTGCAACACATTCTAAATATTGAACTTGTTATTTGCTTCAGCAAATAAAGAGAAGGGAAGATATCAGTCTTGTGGTTGAAGGACTATCCTGTCTCCTTAAATTCGTTGAATTGGAATGCTAGTTACCTTGTAATGGTCTAGTTAGGTCTTCAACTTGTGTTCTCATTCTAGGTATCGTACCCCAGCTGTTTCTATGCTACACAAATATTAAACTAGTTGTCTTCTTTTCAATTTTTATGTTTTACTTTTAAATTGTTTTTTATGAGAAAAGAAAAACAGGTCATGTGGCGCAAATTGCTTCTCTAGCTTGTGATTCATGTGCGATGAGTTTTTGAGTGTTGAGTCTTTTCGTTTGTACCCTAACAGCTAGGATTTCCTAGGCCACCTCTTTTGCCAGTCTTATAGTGCCTCCCTTCGTCCTCGATATCAGGTGCGGCCTTCTTCCCCTTAGTCCTCTTGACCCATTGGCTCTGCATATTTGAGGAATCCGTGTATGGCAACCCTGATTGGAAACAACTTGGGTTGCTACATTGACTTGGATGTTGGCGGGCATGAGTTCGGATTGCAGCTGATTGGAAACAAGGTCGCTACAATCAACTTGGATGTTGGATTGGTCTTTACTTTCAAGTTCTCTTCATGTCACTCCAACTCAGGTTTCTAGGTTGTTTGAAGGACTCCAAGACTTCCGCCACATTTGTAGAAGCCTTAACCACATTGATCTGTCGAGAGTTGTGTAGTCAAATTCAGGCTAAACAGATGACTGTCGCATCTCTAGCAGTGTGCATCCTTCTGGATTGCAGTTGTTCAGCATGTTGGGGGTTGTTTTTGGTGGCTTCTTCTCCTGCAAAACCCTCTTTTCATTTGCTGTAGGTTCTCATGTATCCCTCATTGGTGGTTAGACTTGGACCAACTCGTTTTCCACAACATCTTCACAAGTGTTATGACCAGTTGATTCTCCAATCGATAATCCTCTAGCGAAGAATAGAAATTCAAGAACTTTAATTGAGATCACGTTTTGGAATCCCAACATCTTTAGGATAGTGAAGTATAGGGCTGGGAACGGTCCCAGATTGGCACTACATTTACAGGGACGGGACCGGATGGGCAGAGTGCAGTTCGGGCCGGGCTTGCACATGCAGAACACAGGGACCGGCCTCAACCCGGACCTCGACAAAATGGGCTGGTTTCTTCGGGCTTTCGGTTCCTGGAAGATTTTGCAGCAGTGCTGCAATTTGGGAAAAATGCAGCAAACAACAACTAAAACCTGCTTCTGTTTAGGCCTACTTTGGTACATTTTCAGAACAGAATAAAACCTGCAAATAAAACCATTCTGCAATGGTAGGAAGGCTGCAAATAAAGTTATAAAACCATTCTACAATGGTAGCAAGGCTGCAAATACTATCTGCATAATAGCATTTCAACTAGCAATTCATCATCAAATGATTCAAATATAGGCATCAATAACTCAATAAACAAGAGCTGTGCAGCAAGCCAGCAAGGTAGCAAATAAAAGTATAAAATTGAAAGTTTGAAACCATTCTGCAATAACTCAATAAGCAATTCAACATCAACATATCAACACCAAGTTCACCAATAGTTGTGTAAGCAACTAAGCAATTCTCCAAGTCTCATTATCTCAACAAATTAAAAACGAAACAAACTAAAGGACTGAACATCCTAAATCAGAAACTTCCATGCTGCCATGAATGCTATGCGGTTGCTCTTCAATTTTTCCCCCCTACACAATTCAGTTTAAAAACACAATGTATTACAACTTTTACTTTGCAACATACTAGAAACAAAAAAAAAAAAAAAAAAAAGGCACTGATTTGATATACCTTTAGCTTTTCTTTATGGTGGTTTACTAACTTTTACAGACTTTGAGGTTCCAGCAGCGGCAGTTGTTGAGGAGTTGCAGCAGCACTTGTTTTGGAGACTTTTGCAGACTTTGAGGTTCCAGTTGCATTTATTGGATCATTTTCACTTTCTGCAGCCACTTGTTTTTCCTTTGCTACATCTGCATAAAACAATCAGAAATGAAACAAGTGAAAGACCAATCAACAATGAAACAACAAGTGAAAGACCAATCAGCAATGAAACAAAAAGTGAAACACCAAAAACAGTAACTAAACACTGAAACAGCAGCAAATGTACCTCTTTCCATTTTTTCATAAAACTCAAGCTCTTCTAGGCTTGGATAATATTCAATGTCAGATTGATCTCATTTTTGGATCTAGTTTTGCAAACAAATTAATGCTTCCACACTTTTAGAAGTTAAAGAACTCTTAGAAGGGTCAATGATTCTCCCACCTGTACTGAATGAGGACTCAGATGCAACTGTGCTAACTTGGATTGCAAGTACATCCCTTGCAACAAGAGCAAGGTTTGGATATTTGCAGCCGTTTATCTTCCACCAATCAAGCAGCTGCCGATCTTCATCTTTGGGATTCTCCATTGGATTAAGTAGATACCTGTCAACTTCACTCTCAACAACAACTTCGTCCGATTTATCGAGGGCTCTTTGCCAACCTTCTAACATCTCAGCCATTTTCCCTGACATTTTCTTGGTCTTGTTCTTAGACTTGAACTTGAACTTGGAAGATGTGGCTGTTGCTTTTGTGCTGCTAGAAACGACGCAGCTTGTTGCACTACTGCTCCTAGAACTTCTAGTTTTTGAACAGGCATTGCTTGATGATCTATATAGATCAGTTAAGGACACCAATAGCTCTTTGACTTCATTGGCCCTGGCCTTTGATTCGGCAGCATCATAATTGAGCTCAGTTAAACATAGGTGACTTATATTTTTCAACATGAATGTAGGATCGAATACCAGGGCTACTAACAACAATTGATTCATATCATCAATGCTTCCAAAATACTTTCTAAACTTTGCTCTCATCTTCACTGCCATCTCAATCATTAGCTGTTCAGTTTAACTTCCATCACTCATCTTAGGAGGCACAAAGAGTGCATCAATCTCAGCTTCTATTACTACAATGTCATGAAAAGCTTTATGAGCAGTGGGATGTTTTGGTTCACTGATTTTCATTGTGAAATCGTAAAAAACCCTCAAGAACTTCACAAAAATTTCAGCTTTATCCCAATTTGCTTTTACTGGTGGCCCAACTCTTTTTCTTGGTTGAGCTGATTTCTTTTGAACTTGTATTTTAGTATCTTCCTCCTCCTTAACCTCTTTATCTTCATCAAAATAGTCTTTGTTCTTATTTTCTTCCTCCTCAGCCATCCTATCAAAAGCTATCTTCACCTCTGAAGCTATGTCAAGCACTAAAAATGTGGTATTCAATCTTGTTGGAACATCTAGCGTAGGTATTTTTTGATGTTCTATGTGGCCTTCCAGCGTCTCCTTTTCAACGCACATCTTGAAGCAGTCCAAGTCCAATATGTTAGAACTACTTCGAATATATTTCACAGCAGTTCTAATTGCAGCACAACATCTATCCATAATTCTCAAACCAGCCCTAACTATAATGCTCAAGATGTGAGCCAAACACGTCACATGCATGAACTAGCCACCAAACATTGGGGATTCTTCCATCTTGCCATTTTCTTTTGTAGATACTCTATTGCCACCTTATTTGCTCTAGCATTATCAATAGACACAGTCAAAACCTTGTCTATCCTCCTATTGTTGTGCCTTTATGATTGGGAATTACACAAAAGTTCAAGATTCTCTTGTGCAAATTCCAACCACAATCTATGAAATGTGCTGTTAACACCATATAGTTGATGTTCTGTACAGATGTCCAAGTATCTATTGTTAAGCACACTCTGTGTTTCCTTAAAACTATCCTAAGCTCCTCTTTCTTCTCCTCATACATCTCCAAGAAACACCTTACTATTTTTCTTCTAGAAGGCACCTCAAGTTGAGGTACTGCTACCTTGCAGAACCACCTAAACCCTTCATTCTCAATGTGGCTAAATGGTAATTCATCAATAACTATCATTTGCCAAGCAGCTTTGACACAACCTTCTTTTGTCCACCTTTGTTAATTTTAAGCACACAGCATCACTAATCAACAGTTGCTGTGTGTCTTCTAAATTCCCTCTACTAGGATACTTTTTACAAACATTTTCTATATGTCTATGCAAAGTACCAGTACCATTAAAAGAAGAATCAGCAGCAAGGTCAGCAGCATGATACCTGCATTTTGCACGTTTCTCAAATCCACATTCCTCTTTCTTCCCATCTTGTTCAATGTAGAGTGGTCTGTCACACTTCTCGTAATGATTCCACACAAATGACCTCGGCGCAACCTTCTTCGTTCTCTTTTCCCTTCTTTTCTTTTTCGGCTCACCTCGGGATGCCTGAGTTGGTGCTTCATCTACTCCTTCTACTGCAACTTCTAGTTCCTTGTTCTCAGCTTGTTAAGAGACAACAACTCCATCATTCCCAACAACAACAACTTCATCATTCTCACCTTGAGAATGAGAACTCAATGAGTGACTTGAATTCAATGATGTTGCCATCAAGTTTGATACAGAAGCACAAAGTCAGGACTTAGGACTTAGTGTCTAAATACAAAGAAGCGATGCAATCAGGTTGAAATTAAGAAAGCAAACAGATCATAATAACTAAATTCAAATGGCACCAGTTTATTAGAACTAGAGCAAACAAAGTAAGAAATCAAGAAACAGATCATTTGATAAAATAATTTGGGGTTCACATCCAAAACCAATTGGCAATGGATGGAGTGGCCCAAACCCGTATAAATTCATAGGCAAGGTCCTATTTTTCCCATGTGAGATGTATATATTCTCAACACGCCCCTGCACGTGTGGCGAATTTTCAAGCCATACACGTGAACAACTTTTGGGTGATGTGGAGCCCGTGTGGCCGTTAGAAATGCACACGTGGATAACCCGCTCTGATACCATGATAAAGTAATCTGGGGTTCACATCCAAAACCAATTGGTAATGGATGGAGTGGCCCAAACCCTTATAAATTCATAGGCAAGGTCTGCCACAGTACAAGTTTATTAGAATTAGAGTAAACAAAGCTACAGGGAAGGGAAGAAATACAATGCTTTCAACAAAAGAAATAAAAGATGAGCAAACAGAGGACAACAAAGAATCATAAAGCAACAAATGCATAGTACATTACCATAAGAATCATAAAGCAGCAAAGAATCATAGCAATAAACTGCGAATTGCAACAAATGCTTTCATCAAATAAAGCAAACAAAGATTGTAGAGTGGAGAATCCCACATACATAGCTCGAAACAAAGTAATCAAGACTAGTAAATAGGGCCTACTAATAAACTGGGAATATATGTTTGTAAACTTGAAATACAAAATCCAAAATCCAAGTACAAACAGAGAAAACTTGAAATCCAAATCCAAAATCGAACAAGTCGAGAGGAGAATGGCAAATTGCTATACAAGTTGAGAAGAGATTGCAATTACCGGAAGACTAGTAGCCAAAAGATTGGAAGAGTTCGATCGAGGCGGAGAGGTGAGAGGTGAGTTTGGAAGAGTTCGTTTGAGTTTTGCCGTTTTGGGTATATATATGATTTTCTGATTTAGGATTTACTTAACAATCACATGTGGTCATGTCTATACTAACAGTATAGACTTCGAAAGCTAACCTATAAATGGAAAACACGTATACAAGTTTGGGTTTTTTGGTCCACAAAGTCATCGAAAGTCAAGGACCGGGACCAAACACTCAAATATGAGTACTGGGACCAATCCGGACCGAAAGCAGTCATTTTTAGTATACAGCTTGGCCCGAACCTCCTGGTTTGGGTCAGTTTAGTTATGTTTTTCAGGTTTTCGGTCATTTGTGCCTAGCCCTAGTAAAGTACGTACCCATCCATTTGAACCCCCCTTAAAGTATCCCTATGCTCCACTATCAACTTTAAATCTTAGAAGTAGTTCTTTTAAGACTTTTCAAAATTGTTCTTCTTAAGCCCCCTTTTCTTTCGATTTCTTTTTAAACCTTTCATTCCCTGTATATAATTTTACTTGCCTAAACTACCCTTTTTACAAAGCATGACTACTAACTTAAGACAAGCTGTATCAAGCTATATCAACAAAACACATTTTCACTCAATTTTGTCTCAAACACCCCTAAGGCCCAAGCCCGCATGTCAAGCTGTATCAAACTGTATCAACAAAAACCATTTTCTCTCAATTTCTTTCATAAATCACTCTCGAGGCTCGGGCTCGTCCCACCTCAAGTTGTATCAAACTATATAAAGCTATATAAAAGCTATATCACCCAAAACACCTTTTCACTCAATTTTGTCCCAAATCACCCTCGAGGTTCGAGCACACCATGTCATGTTGTATCAAACTATATTAAGCTATATCAAACTGTATCAACAAAACCCATGTTAACTCAATTTTATCCCTAATCACCCTCAGGGCCTAAGCCTGCCACGTCAAGCTGTATCAAGAAAACACATTTTCACTCAATTTTGTCTCAATCACCCTCAAGGCATAGGCCCGCCATATCAAACTGTATCAAGCTGTATCAATATAACATACTTTTACTCAATTTTGCCCCAAATCATCCTTGGGGCTCGGGCCTGCCATTAGGGGTGTGCGAAACATGGTACAAACAGATCAAATAGGCCAAAACTGGCCGATAAATATGGTTTGGTTAAGGTTTTTTTAACTTTAAAAATTGAAAGCCGGTTCACTATTGAACCAAACCATTTATGAAATGGGTTGGTTTGGTTTCTCTTGTGCGGTTTAAGCACAACCCGAACTAACCAGCATGTTGGAAATATAATAGTAAAAAAAATTAAATTTATATATTTAATAAATATATATTCATCTGTCTAGTCTATTTGTGTAAGTTTTAAATCTCTAATTATAACTTTATTCTTAAATGATGTACTACCATATTAAATCCAAGCCCCAAAGGCCTAGAACCCTAGTATGTAATCACTACAATCACTTTGATTCCCTCACATCACATCTCTCATTCTCTCATTCTCTAACCTTTAATACTAGTATATTAAGCTATTAGTAATGGCTAAGCCATCAAATAAGTGAATCACTTTGAATCTATTATAAATTTTGGTTTTTGATCGAATATTGGTTTTGGGTTTTAATTATTGAATTTTAAATTTATTATTTAACATAATTTTTATTATTGAGATTGAATTTTACTATATATATTTTTTTATAAATAATATTATTAGGGTTAAACCGCCTAACTGACCGAACCAAACCATTTTTAATTGTATTGGATCAGATTGGACTATGCTTCTTTTTTTTTATGGTCGGTTGTTCAAAATTCATAAACCGCTCACTTTGGCATAGAGATGGTTTGGAGTCAAAACCGATCCGATCCAATCCAATCCATGTGCAGCCCTACCTGCCATGTCTTGTATCAAACTGTATCAATAAAACACATTTTCATTCAATTTTGTTCGGAACCTGAGCCCGCCACATTAAGCTATATCAAACTGTATCAATACAACACATTTTCACTTAATTTTGTTCTAAATCACCCTCGGGACCCAGTCTTGCCAAGTCAAGCTGTATCAAACTATATAAAAGAAACATATTTTCTCTCAAATCACTCTCAGGGCCTGAGACTACCATGTTAAAATGTATCAAACTATATCAAGCTGTATCAAATTTGTATCACAAAATGCATTTTCACTCAGAAATCAAAGTTGTATCAACAAAACAATTAAAACGGTATCATTGTAATGAGATTGGTTGTACTGCCTGTTTTTTTTTTTTTTTTCATAATCCTATGTGCTATGCTGCTCCTGTGTATCTGATGCTATATCAAATCACAAATCTCATAAATTAATAAGGGCTTTGACATGTGGACTTGATTGGCATTCAAGTTAATATATTCATGTTTTGGTTTTTTCCATGAGGCTGTGAAGCTTGTCTCTCAAGTCTTGACTGAAATTGATCCACCACAACATTTTGAGCTGAGCATCGATTTTATCTAAGCAAAAGAGTACAATGCACAACTATGATAAGGGGCAAAAGTAGTACTGGTGGAAAATAACTTTCACAGTTCTAGCAATACTCATTTCAATGCAATAAGAACTTATACGACATTGCGAAGCTACATCTGTTGTAGATGACGTATGTAATAGAACACGTTAATCTACAAATTACACTGAATAGTTGAGGTTTTGTTCCTAAGAAAATTGATATTAACAAGATTATTAATCCTTGCAAACATGCATAATGCACCAAAGATTGAAGGTGGAAACTATCTTATAAATTCTATCTCAAGTAGTGATGATGACTAATTGACTTCAAACAATTGATATGTCAAAAACAGATCAACTATGTCCAATTTTAGTTGTCCCATCCAAATTGGACGTTAACTGCTGATGTAGATGTTTACGTACTCTCCCACGCTTGGGCCCAATTGAGGGGCTAAATTACGCTTGTAACCCTCATGTTCTTTTTCCCTCTAATGGCCAGCTCTTTTACCCAAGCCATACAATCTTTGTGATCTATGCTGATGTTTTAAACCCAAAAGATACTCCACCCTGATTTTACAGGACCCAAATTTAACTTCCTAAGCAAAAAGAAAACTAGAAAGAACACAGAGACTGGAAAGACCAAAAGAAAAGCAGGGGACCAATTTAGGGCTGCCATTTGGTTTGGTAATTATCGAACCGACTGAATACCAACCGATATTTTGGGTTTGGTAAACCGACTTTTTGATAATCGAAATTGATAAAACGGAAATCGAATATTACCAAAAAAGTTGGTTTGGGTTCTGTAAATACAGAATCTACCGATCATCTAAATATTAGCTATATACACTATAATTTTCAACACACACACACACACACACACATACTAGTGAGGGATCATTTATTTTGGCCATTTTAAGGGATTGCTTATTAGACCCACTTTTTTCGATCACATATCCATATCTCAACCATTCAGTTTTTAGGTCTATATCAGTAGATCATCTTTGCAAAATTTTAGCCAAATTGATAATCATTAAGACATTCGTAACTGCAATTTACAATTATGAACACGAACGGTTCAGGTTGGACAGATTCTGTTCGTCCATTGATTTAATTTAGTTTGATACCTTAACAATAATCAATTTGACTGAAAATTTGAACCTAAAAATCGAAGGGTCGAGTTGCCGAAATGTGATCAAAAAGTGGGTCGCACAAGGGATCCCTTAGTGGAAGGGCCCTGTATGTATGTATGTATGTATTTATTTATTTGTTACCTGTTCTAGAGGTATGTTATTTAATGTCATGTCTATAAGGTAGTAGGCATGAATTTGAAGGTCTAAAACTTTTATTTTATTTTCTTATGCTCTAAGTTTCTTTGGTTACCTATTCCTAAGTTATGACATTTAATAATATTCATGCATATGAGGTTGGTTGTTTTATGTTATTAGTGTTTTTCTGATACACTGTGAAGAAGTAGATAGTTTTAGATACCTCATTGCTATGTGATTTATCGATTACCTATTCTAGAGGTATGTTATTTAATGTCCTGGCTATAAGGTATGATTAATGTTATAAGTTTCTTTTGATGCCTAGTCGCGAGGTATTTACATCGCATGTATAGTTTTAGGCCACAATGCCTTGCATAGATCTATGTTTGGTTTTTCAAATATTTGTCAAATTCTCTATTTAATCTTGAGTGATTTTTGTTAACTTTGTCCTATGATTATCTTAATTTGGTTGATGCATAGAATGTTTCAATCTTGTATAAACATGTTTTATTTGCAATTTGCATCATCGATATGAGAATTTGGTTGGTAAACGATATGATCTTCAATATACCTGAGAATGTGGTATACTTTGATTCATGAAAGAAGCTATGTCTGCCGCGAGCGCTTCGAGAAGGCCTACTATAAATCATCATTTTGATGGTTAACAATTGTTTTAGCTACTAAAAATTTTAATCGGGATAAAAATTTTGACTAGTTGCATATCTAATATAGAGGTTTGTTTGAATATGTCATACTTCTAATCTACATGTAGTTGACATGCTATCATGAATTGTACTAGATATTTCATTCCATTATGATACATATGATGACCCATGAATTGTTAGTATGCATATACATGTATAGAATATAACATAATATATCTTATAGAGAGAAGAACTCGTTACATTAAAAAAAAAAAAAGGTTATTATCACAAATGATACATGAACTTATCCTCTATTTTATCGATGGTACCTGAACTTCAATTTTGATCACAACAAGTACCCGAACTTTTCGACTTCATTTTAAATGGTACCTAAGGCCACATTTGGTCACTATTCCGGCCAAAAAAGCCAAATCTAAAAAAAAAAAAAATTTGAAGTTCAAGGCAAGTCTATTACCAAAAAATCATCACTATATATGATTGCAACCCTTGAAATCATCAAAAATCATCACTATGATCGCCTCACATGCCGTTTTTAGTCGGAATATTGACCGGATGTGGCTCTAGGTTCCATTTAAAATGAAATCGAAAAGTTCGGGTACTGGTTATGATCAAAATTGAAGTTCAGGTACCATTGATAAGATTGAGGTATAGTTCAGGTACCATTTGTGATAATAACCCATAAAAAAATTCTAAAGAAACTAAAATAATAGAAAACATTTTTTGAATGGAAATAAGATATCATTTATTTAAAGTCCTAACAACACGTACAGTGATTTTCAAAGCTTGTACCCTAAAACAGTTGGTTAAGCACTCAAGAAAAGTCTAAGTACCATCCGCTAATACGATGAGCGCTCACTTGTTCACCAAGCCTACCACTAGTATGGTTAACATTGACACAAAATCAAAGTTTAATGATGTTCTCTTCGCCAATGCACTGAATTGGCGAGTTCTAGGAACCTCTTAAATCATATGTAAAAACACAGCATAGCAGGTAAGTTAAAAAGCAACGAAAACTAATTAACAAGTTCTCCTTACCCTTAGAGCTAGGGCAAGAAACTTTGGTAGGATAAATATTCAATCGAAGATGAACTTCATCGGTCTTGTGCTTTGGTTTTGGCGGTGCTTTATTTTTTCTTCTTCGAAGGCTCTAACTCTTTTTTTTTTCATAGCATCGTCTTGCTTAATTTTTTGCACTGCCCAATTTGGTGCTTCAACTTTGAGGAGAATTCCAGTTGCTTTAGCTTCTTGATTGGCACGTCTATCATTGGGGATTTCATTTATTTGGGAGATAGTAGGAGCCACATCTCGGTGTGTTTACCCAAGGGGGGTTCCTCTACTAGAACTAGAGCTACGGTTTCTTCTTATCAAACCTCAGAATGACACATCATACATGCCATTTTTTCTTTTTAGGGGGTATTACATGCTACAAGTTAAAACATTTTATGCCTCTAGTCACTAACGCTGATAAGTTGAAGATTGCATTCCCAACCTGCACTTGATTGGATCCAAACTCAAAAATGTTGAGTAGTTATTGTGGGTGGGGCTGGAATATGTTTTGCAAGGGTTCTAATTTCACACATGTCTGAAGGATGGAATATCAGTATGCAATCCTTGTATTGATCAGTCAGATTTTCATACACAAATTCAATGTTTCCTCAATTCATTGCTTTAGTTTCATCACCAGCTCTAGTATAATGGGTTTGTCGATGTTGTGTCGAATCCTAACTCTTTTAACCCCTTTATTGAACATCTTGTCATCTAGTTTGAACAAGCATCCTACCATGGAGGCAATGAAGGCAAT
>JANPXK010000298.1:0-14663 GCA_024704745.1 Rosa lucieae | reverse complement strand
TTATCTACCAAATGACTGTACCAATATACGAGTTATTGACACTAAACCATTTAATAGGTTGACCGTATGGAAGATAAGAGGGTGACAGGAAAAGGAAAGGAAAAAAATGGCATGGTGGAAGAGGCCAAACATAGAAAAAGAAACAAGAAATTTCCGTTGATGGGAAAGATATCACCGAAGGATTCTAAGGTCTTAAAGTTCTTGTTTAGGAAGCCAAGAAGATAACATAAGTCCAGGTTAGTAAACACATTATAAGTTCAATAAAAAATGAATCATTATATGAAATATATGTTGGACGTGTATTTCTTTATGCTTTTGCCACATGTGGCTCTTTGCATTAGCCTCAATGCACCGGTGATCCATTTAGAGATAACAATTTACCATCGATGGGGAAAACTTTTGAAAGTTTTTTATTTGATTAACTGAATATCCTGATTAATGATCCGACAACAATGCAAATTTTGGTGAAATGTACCCACCCGAATAGGCAAAATAATTACTTTAAGCAAATTGGATTATTACAGGTGCTTTGATTGGTCCAATAATGAAGTACAATTTGTATGACTAGTTAATGATGTCTTGGATGATGAATAGCCAAAAATATGTTCGTGAGATATTGTTTTTAATATCAAATGCAGTATATGATATTTATGTAGCAGGGAGATGCATATGAAAATATGAAATGCAGTATATGTTATCTATATGTTCGTGAGATATTGTTTTAGTCTTTTGGTAGTGAACTTGGCTATGATTCTTCTCAAAAAATGTCCTAGATGATGATTCGGAGGTAAGCTGAGTCAGCCAACATGAATGCTTCTAGTTCCCTTTATTTGTGATCTAATTCAGTAGTGGTTCGAGCATGACTATCAGAGTCCTTTTCTTTCAGAAAGAATTGTTGTTTTTGACCAATGCATTAAATGAATAATACAAGGATGAAGTTGCCCGCAGTGGAGAGTTTGGGGTTTCCCATGAGGATATCCAATGTCTTTGGCCAACAGTCCCAATTTCTTCCAAGGTATGTGACCGCACTACGCTTATTTACTATTGTGTCAAAATCTAGTGCAATCCACACATTGCACATACAGCTGTAATCTTAATATGTGAGATGACTAAAAATGATTCAGGTCATAAACATTTGGACTGCGTACATGTCTCAGACCAAGTCCAACTCATGGTTCTTACCTACTTTCTTTGCGGTACAAAGAAATTACCTTGGTGGCAATAACTCTGCTATTGTATCTATAAATAAACAATGTTGATAATGACTCCTAAGTTAATGTCTTCATGCATAGGAACAAGCCGGGTCAAATGAGGATCCATCCAATGTACCTGTTTCAATTGCATCAACAATAGTTGCTTGTGGGCTGCAGAGGTTCCATAGGCGGTTGAAGCATTGTGTTGAGGTAATAAAGGCTGATTTCGTTGTATGGATATTGTTTTGCTTGTCATGTGTATAATCCCCGGTGCTTTTGCAGATTTTCATCCCATTGAAATCACCGACCATTGGTTTTTGTTGGTTATGAAACTAAAGGAGAAAATTGCTGAGTTGTGGGATAGTGTGCCAGAATTCACATCATTGAATAGACGACTTGAGATAGCAAGAGCCACCGTAAGGGTTATGTTAGTAATTGTCGGATTTTGATTACTTTTATCTGCTAATTTATTTTTTTTTTTTTTAATTTAGATGCTTCTACTGCAGACGGTGTTTGGAAGTGCAATGACGAAGTCCTCAGATGTTTATTACAATTTTCCCTCATTTCGCCTCTCATTTGCAGAGGGTAACCAAACCATAGACAACAAATATGACAGTGGGATCTACATCATGATGCAGATGAAGTGTTATTCGGATAAGTGGTTTGAAGGCGTATGTTTTCAAAAAAAATTTAGAATGACACCTAACCATGTGATGATCATTACCATTTCATAGCTATTTTTTTTTTGGCATTTATGAACAGTATAATTCGGAAGAGATGCGATCCGCACTTGCACTTGAATTAAATAGTCAATAATTCAAGCAATGAACTATTGAAATCGGTGATGAGAGTTGCCATGAAAGGTGAAGGTTGCGGAGAATGTATTTCTAATGCAGCCGAGGCCACAAAATCCAATGCCGAGGCCACACAGTCCAATGCTGTCGTTGCAACTAACTGTGACACAACAATGGACATTATCCACGAGAAGGTTCCTAACGGTCGGAAATGTCGCAGCCATCGCAGGAGAAAATCCCGAGTCTGATGATGATTTGGACAGTATTTAGCCATCCGAATTTGTAATGACTGACAAACTCGGTTTCACTTGTGTCACCCTTTTACTTGCCAATACCCAACAGTGTACCACTCTCCAAAAGGGCTGAAGAATTGGCCTATGCTATACAATGTTGTCAAGAGATCACAAAAGCAATGTTAAGGAAGATAAAACCAGATCATCTTGCGCTTAGATTGGCTGTTTGAGTTCACATATTTAAGATACAGCTCCATTATTTGTATTGGTTTTCTGTATATGTTCAAATGAAGCAAAGTCAACCTGAATGAGATTAGTTTTCCTATAACTGAAATCTGTTTTATGTTTTGCAAGTTTTGAAGAAGAATATTTGATACAACTTATAAGATGCAGTGACCAGCAAAGAAATACACCATTGCAGTGCAGCAGTGGGCAAAAGTTTTAATACTGTATGTGGTTGATTTTTGGGTCCGAGGCTGTGTATCGACTTTCTATATGAAATTAGGCCTGTTGGTAGCAGAAACAAATATGAAACCCCTGGGTTCACGTGTACTGTCAATCAAGAAGCCCTTTTCATCTTTTAGTTTTTCTTAGAAATGAAATTGAAGGTTACTTCTCTGAATGTTATAACGCATGTCGTACTTGCCTGCTCGGCCTATCAAAAATCCGAAATGATTGTTGTACATGTAAGGATATTCAAAATTGACAAGAATTCTCTGCATAATTTGATAATGGACGACACCTTCTGAACACTATTCTATATAAACAATGCACACCGGTATCGTTATCTGTTACCTATAGTACTATCTTTTATCTCTTGGGAGTTATATAGCAAGTATAATTGATAATTTACTAATAGGTTGTATCCACAATCGCTAAAACGTTAATTGAATACATAAGAAAAACTCCAAGCCGTTCACAAATATCAGTTTACAAAATTTACCAACTCCCCTTTCACAAAATACGACATCACCATGTTCGACAATTAACTTGGCAACATAGAGTCCACTACAAAATATACCATTCTATGGTAATTTTCAAAAAATTTAAGGGGTCGGCAACACTGCAGTTTCTCTTACTTCTCTACTTCCCGGAGATGCGAGCTAAGCATCTGTCCACTGTCACATGCAAGTCTCCCACCTCGTTCTTCGGATGCCTTAGACACTCGACCACCAAACTTGCACGTTCAATATCCGAATTGTACTGCACATTTCAAAATTTGGTCTTCATCAATATTATTAGTCTAAATTGATGAATTCATTTGCTCCACCCATTAAACATATCAATAAATTGATGCAATGTAATTGGTTTACCGTAGCAGCCCAATCGGTACCATATCGCTGCATATTCCTAATGACAAAAACACCGCAGTCTGTATCATTCTTCTGTCGAGGTCCAGCTCCATCAACCTTGAAGGGAAGGGTTCCGAAGGCAAACAACCGATTTGCATGTCTGGACATAGCGTCGCCATAAATGCGATCCAGCATGTCCAACTAATGCAACATATAACAAATGTGCTTAATATGTCTTCAATCAAGTAAAACATGTAAACTTATGTTTGAGGAAATTAAGATCAAACTACACCTATAGTATGTGGATATTTTGTAGCTTATTTATGTTACTTGAAGAACCATACCGCTGCCCGTGCATCTCTTTGTCGGGATATTGTTTTGGAAGGATTTGGTGCACTATCAAGGATCTCTGCAGACCTATCTCTGACATGCACCACCAACAAATACCAATGTGCATCCTTCTCTTGGATTCCTGGCTCGTGCATTGGGATAAAAATCTGGTCAATTCAAGCCTAGTTAGTCCTACTAAAAGCACCCACATTACTTTGAAGATGGCGGTATAAGTATATGAATCTTAAACTCAACAACACAAAACATGGACATACCCTCTTTTCAGAAGAAGAAGAAAAAAAACATGGACATACCCTTCTGGATTTGGCAAAATGGCCAATGAATCTGTCAAGCCTACTTAGTCTTTTAGTCTGTTGAATCCATTCTTGAGTTGACATGTTGTCTCCCATTTTCATAGAGTTTCTCTGCAATCACATGAACATCTACGAACATTGAGATATCACCCAATTCAATTGGTACGAACAAATTATGTAGGTAATGAACCTGGCTTGTGATGTTGATCAAATTCTGGAATACTTACCCCGAAAGTATGTTGGGACATACCAATCCTCCTTTCCTATTTCGTTAAGGTACTCCACAAATATATTTATAACATGCAATGAGTGTGTAGGGGTTATTAGACCGTGTATAACTTTTTTTTTTGTTACTAACAAAAATACATTGTAATCACTCACAAGGCTGCAGACAAGCTCCCTTGGACCAAGGCATTGAAGATCAGTCCTTGTGACGTGCATTCCTTCGACACTCGCAACTACGGCACTGTCAAGATGTGTTACTAACCGATATGCATATAAATAGACTTAGAGCCAACAAATAAAAAAGAGTAGTAGACCTTAGAGCCAAAACTTAAACAGAATCAGAGACCTTATAGCCAATAACTAAACTTAAACAGATACTAATCTGGAACTCAAAGCCCTTGCGCAAATTGAAAGATTACAACTGACTCAACTTACACAGAAGCACAGATTTTCATAGACAATTTACATCTTTGGATATGGATAGATAACTTTGTGTACTTGATCAATAAATGCCATCAAAAGGGATAGGTGATAATATCCGTATCATTTGTTCCAGTGAAACTATTCTGGAACTCAAAGACCTTGTGCAATTTCCCAACACCATACGGTAGACCAAGACAATCAATGACAATTGCTCACTTTTTGAATATTGTCATAAAATCATAGCAATTTAGATTTTCCACAAATTGTTCATAATCAGTTACCGTAATTTTAGTTAACCTTACCTGTAGTCCAAATCATTCTGCTCCATATCCATAAATATAAACTTCAAAAGATCAATGTCGTCCTTAGAAGTACCCCGATTGACACAGAATGGGCCGGCATCAATAGTCCCCTTCCCCCACCCCTTCAAATGTGACTTCTTTCTACCCAGAATTGCACTCTTCTTAAATAGTGCACGAACAATGTGCCTAGGTAACACAGTTGGTATCTTTTTATTTTTCTCCTTACTGCTCCTACGCATAGCCTTTGGACCCTCAATGGATCTCACTGAACAATCAGATAGAGTTGGGTGAAGTTCTTTTCCATTGTTCCCGTTCACCTTGACCTGCAACAGATAGAATTTGGAAAGTTCCCTTGTCATTATCACTTCCAACCAACAAAATTTGTGTTCTGTTTACAACAAAGTACATGCATGTTCATAAGCACTATTAAGCATTTCTTTATACGTACTTAGTATCTTGATTAACGCAGGGTTGTAATTGGTTGACAACAATTATAAAACAAACAAATTTAGTCTTCAATTATCATAAGACATACCTGATCATTATGTATTGTCTGTCCATTGACATTATTGCAATATAAGATCATGCAACTTGAATCCTGTGAATTATCCCCTTTAGATTTAGAATCCTCTCCCCCATTGAAGTGTGCGCTGTTACTCCTTGTCTCTGTTATTGCTCTCTCCATGACTTTAGGTCTGACACCAAGCATATGATCTAATTGGGGTTTGTATTGTTTGAATACCTCTGCGGCAGCAGCGGTCACGTTTTCCTTCCTAGCTGACAAAATCTCAGTTCGAACTCCTTCAATCATTTCACCCAATTTTGCAATAAGAGCTATGTTTTCCTTTATAGTGCACATCATTTTTCACACTTTCTATCTCTGACCACATCTCCTCCACCTGTGCAAAAACTGTTTCCTCCACTGTTATCCCCACCTTCATAGTTCTCGGCATTCTTTTTCATCCAAGTGCCACCTATCTCATGTGCCCAGACTCTGTTATTTTCTGAGGTAAAGCCTCCATTATTCTTAACGAACTGCACCAAATTTGCGGCCTTGTCAACTCCCCAATATATGACTGGTGTGATTGTCTTGTCAACCCATCCCAAACTTGTCCCAACGGCTTCAAAGTAAAACACTTGGAGGAACAAGAAACATGCACCGCCAATGGCATAGTCGTTGCGCGACCTTGTGAGTACACCATCCATCAACTTGCTGAAGCAATATGTAGCCCAATTAAGATCCCCTATCGACCTGCTTGTTATCATGGCCATATATAAGCAATATGTAGTCGACCCCTTCACTATTGGTTGGGCACAATAAGGCGGACATTGCGTACAATGCGTAGGCCACTCTAAATATTTGGTCCACATCCACCCTTCGAAGAACAACCTCCTTCAACGAGGATAATGTTATGTTCCCATCTAAACCAGCTAACTCTTGTTTGACATGCGCGACAACCGCTGTGTTACTATCTCCACTAAAACCTACATCAAGTCCCCCGTCTCTGACTCCCATAATACGCTCAAAATCAGATGCATGTATGCTGAAAGTCTTTCCATGTATAACCACCGTTTCATTCAGAGGTTCAAGGCCGTCGACCATCATTTTCCATACCTGGTCATGTAGCTGAGGGCATCCTATACTCTGAAGTGAACCAAAACCCATCTCCCATATAGCTGAAATCTTATCGATGGGAAGGGCCCGGACTGTGTTGATGAAGTCAATATGAGTCTGAGCCCTTATCCCCCATGATGCCTCCCATTGCAAACTTTTCAAGGAGATGGCCTTCCCTTCCATTCCCAACAATAATTTTCGCTAAGAACCCTCTTACCCTCAGCTGTAAAAGAATAATTGCTTTCTTTCTTCTCTCTTTTTACGACACTCACTCTCCATACATATGCAACGACCAAAGCTTCTGGAGAACAATACATTAACAGCATTGCGTTGTTCTACACTAGACCCTTCAAGTCTTCTAGGGAAGAGAATAGGTACACCACATCCAATTAACTTCATCTGCACACCTTCTTTGAGCACTGAAAGGTCCCATTTTTTATTCTTTTTCTGTTCTCCAAGACAGAGACTGAAGCTTGGGCTATAACACAGACACACGTCGATCTTTTCTATCTCTTTTCCCACCAACTTTTCAATTTTGAAAATGAGAGCCCGCGCCACTGTTGTAATCTCATTCCATGTAAACTTCTGTTAATGACTTAGTGTAATGCAACTAGGATTTCTATTCCATTTTAAATCCTCTATTAGTGAAGTAGTGTGATGGAACTAGGATTTCTATTCCAGCTATTACTGAAGTAGTATGACACAACTACGATGGAGATTCCATGTGAAATCCCACTACGAAAGTAGTGTAATGCAGCAATGGAATGGAAATTCCATATATGTGAATTCTTATTAAAGAGGAACAAAATAAGAGTTCAACTGCCCTGTCTTCAAAATATGGATGATATGATTCTCCCCTTTT
Organism: Rosa lucieae; assembly: GCA_024704745.1. Lineage (NCBI taxonomy): Eukaryota > Viridiplantae > Streptophyta > Magnoliopsida > Rosales > Rosaceae > Rosa > Rosa lucieae. The sequence continues at coordinate 7,080 of JANPXK010000298.1, read as the reverse complement.
TTTTTTCTTTTTTTTTTGGCAGTGCGACTTGGATCGTTGTGGCAAGAATATTGAGCCGTCCCCTATCAATAAGAGCATAGCACCCAATTGCAGCAACTGCATTAAACTTTAATGATGAAAGTAGATAAAGATCCCATTGGCATTGGATTAAGATCGAAGTCAAGGAAAACCATACTACCATACCAAAGTGCCACAAAACATTTAGAAGCATCTGCAAAGCGATGGGATACAACAAGAACTAAATGATGAAAGTCGATAAATAGTCTGAAATTTGTCACTAAATATCTTAAACTTTATCCACATCAGGATATTCAAAAATCGAAACCTAATGAATATAAGCAGAAGTTGCCTCTAAAATCCACAACGATCATAAGATTCAACTCAAACGCAAAAACATGGCTATTAGAAACACCAACGGCTACAAAATCAGCAACAAGATCACTATTCTCACTTCTTGCCAGCGTCTCCAGCCTTTGTCTGCAAAAGCAATTATACCTAAAATCTCAGGCCATTTGGATTTCATTTGAAGTGCTAAATAACTAACAAAAATGTCTTGCAGATTTATTGTGAAGAAAAACTGATACGAGTAACCGATTTCACAAAAGCATAAGTATCTCAAATGAATTCTGAAAAAGGTGTTACGAGTTTGTTGTTAACAGATGCAAATGGCTTCTAAAATGAAGGTCTAGATTAAAGGTTATGGTTGCTCAAACTTAGCTAAATGATTATGGTACAGAAATTTCCCAATTAAATGTTACCTCAGTTTCTACTAACTTTAAAGTTCCTGATCAGTTCTATGGATGTGCAAATGATGCATAGAGGTTTATTCATCACTGTTGTCACCAAAAACCAAAAAAAAAAAAAAAAAAAAATTCGAACCTAACAGCAACCTAAGAATTACTCAGGACACCCACCTTCAGAAAGCCAAGTTTCTTATCATCTTAATCTGTTTCTATTCTTGCATTCTGTTTGAAAATCATTTAGGTTACTAACTGTGCAGAAGCTTAAGCCAAATCAGATAAAGAACCAAGCTAAATATAAGAACAAGAATAACAATTGAAATAGCTTATATAGGATTGAATTCACCTTTGAATCCCAGTCAGAACATCAATCAAACTACTCTTGTTAATTCCCCCTTCCTTCACTTCAGGTATCTCTCACGTCTCATGGATCAAATCTCTACTTTCTTTTCGAATCCTAATTTTGTTTCTTCTTTATTTTCCTCTAATCTCCTCTCCTTAATCTCTCTTTTTTTCCTTCTTCTTTTGTTTCATGCTCCTATTCCTCAGATACGTACTCTTTTTATCTATTTCTCAGTGTTCTATTCCCTTCTCTTTTCCAATTTGTGAAATTGAACTTCATCTCCTACTTATACTAATTCAGTTCTTGGACATCAAGCAAAACAATCATAATTATACCTGCATATTTTGTCCATACCTATCACTTAATGACTTGATCACCAAGCATTCAAAACTCAAGAACAGAACTACACTCTGAAGTTACTGAAAAACAAGTAACTGACCTTAGTCTGTTTTCCCGATATCTTAGAGTTTCATTCTAAGGCTTGCCACTTCCAGTCCACCCAAGCCTAGTTTGGTTCTAGAGAACTAGACCTGCAGTTAAAGGATAATTTCATATGTGATGTATTGTTGGCGAACAAAATAACTTATAAATGCAAGTCAAGTAGCATGGGAAACAAAATATTTCATCAGGATACAGAAGACCAATCAATACAGCAGTAATTGCAGCTACGTTAACTGTTTAACTATACTCATAAGGCCAACATCATTAATTCAGTAGCTAGCTTATTTTTAAAAGGTGAAAGGCACCAAGTTCAAATTTGCTTTATACCGTTTCATTCAGACTGAACAAAAAATGCCACTTGAAAGCAAACAACGAACCAAAAAGATAAGAGAGAGGGGGAGAGATACCAGCACATATAGCATATATAGTACAAAGTGATATGCATGTAAAATAGACCTTAGAACCAATAACAAAACTTAAACATTAAACGGAAGCAGACATTATAGCCAATAACTAAACCTAAACAGACACCACTGATACTAATCTGGAAATCAAAGCCCTTGCTCAAATTGAAAGATTACAAATGACTCAATTTAAATTGAAATTATAGAACAAGTCAGCACATACTTTACATACAAATGAGAAAACTATAATACCAAGAATTAATGATTGCAACAATCTAAAATGAACAGAAATTGTGAACATAATAAAGCTTAATAAGGAAGATTCAAAGACAAACATACATGTCTCCAATACTCCCAGTCAATTCATCTTCCATATGCTCATCCAAATCTTCACTTAGGTTTGTGTCGACCTCGTTACTTTCGAATAATTGGAAGCCACTGTCTTCCATATCAAACCTAGGAAAGCAACATCCGTTATCGTCTAAATGCATAATAAATTAAGCATAATAAGGAAGACTCGGTGCATCTACGTTTAAAACAGACGAAAGTCGAAGATTTATTTACCTGTGCCTAACGAGTCGGGGTGGATTGCAATCTTATCGGTGGTGATGGAATCGAAACATGTGCAACAATAGGGTGCAGATAACAGCCTAGTTTCGTGTTTGAGAGAGAACTCGGTGCTGCAACATCCCAACCGAGTTTGAGAGAGAATCGGTGCTGTAAGACCTTTCGTGTTTCCTATGAGACCTTTCGTGTTTCCTTCTAAGAAAAAATAGGCCTTTTGAATTTCAAAAAAATAAAAAAATAAAATTAAAAAAATAAAAAACCTTTCGTGTTTCTTCTCTGTGTTCCACGACAACCCAGAAAAAAAAATTTATGCCCAAAAATATTAAAATGTCCAGTTTACCCTTCTATTAAACTGATAACAACCTTGAAAATTCATTTGGACCGCATTGTGAAAACAAGTGTTTGAAGTTGCCCACATGTGAATTTGGAGCTGATCTTATTATTAATTCAAATTTAGGGAGCGGGAGAAAAAAATTCGTGGCGGGAGTTTTTGAGTACAAATTCAATTTTTCACAACCTCAGACCGAAGAGGATGAGAGCAAGCGGTGATGGAATGAAATATTTACAACATACTGCTAAAATTCACCCTAAAATGAGATATATTTTTTATACTTGTTTTTTTTTCTCAAAACAATATTTTCATTTACACTATAAAAATAGTGTCAAATTTCTCGTACTGTGATAAATATACATACAATGAAAAATTTCAAAAAAACGATTAGATTTCTACAATACTCATAAAAGTGTACAGTCACGACAGCTCAAATATTGAATTTTTTAAAGTTGTTTCAGTGACAAGGTATTTTGGTAAAAGATAAAACTAAGAACTAACCGCCTTGATTGGGGCCGGAATGAAGACATACAAGGTCAATTTTTTTCATGTTGTGCATATTGCTATGAGAGATATATTTGGACGAGATTGAATCGATCATTTTTCATTAATTAATTGATTTCTAAAATTGCACGAAATTCTTAATGTAACTACTAAAATTGGCTAACTGATTTATTAGTTGTATAGAAATGTATACATGTCAAAATCAATTGATCAAGAAAAAGGAAAATGGTCAAATCAACCATTGGATGTGATGATCAGGATGTTACAAACAAGCACATGGTAAAATTCTTAGCCATTGTCATCATATTTTTTATCTAGATCTACGTGGTCAACCGAATATATACCTCAAAGGTCAACCCCATCAACACATATGAAATTTGGAAAGTCGACCGTTGGATATGATCATTAGAATATTTTATAGTTATTGTAAAATTTTTAGCAAGATTCATTTACGTGTCAACGTCGATCCATTTTGTCAACCTATGTTTTCTTTATAATTCTATATTTATTTATTAGATTCTTCAAAGGACAACACCTTCACAGGATATGAAACTTGGAAAATCAACTATTTGATGAGATGATTGGAATATTTTATGCTTCCTATAAAACATTTAGCCAATTTTGTCATAGTTTCAACTTCGATCCACTTGATCAACCAACGTAACATTTATAACCATTTGATAAACCGATGTCCTATCGACCACGAACCATGCCAGCATTTTCATATGGTGTATATAACTGCATGGTGGGTATCTGTTAAGGGTTGAAAACAAAAAAATTTAATTTCGAGTTGGCGGATCATAAGAAATACTGATGTGCCTACTAGCGTTGTCTAATTTGTATATTGCATATAAAGTGATGTTGACCTTCTAAAAGTGAATTTGGCAAAACCAACCGTTGGATGAGAATATTGGAATGTTTTGTGGTTGTTATAAAAAATTTAGTCAATTTCGTCCTCATTTTGACTTCGATCCACTTGGTCAACCAAGGTTAACTTTATAATCCCATGTTTATATATTAGATTCCTCAAAGGGCAACCTCATCGAGATAAATGAAATTGGAGAAACCGACCGCTGGATGAGAGGACTCTAATATTTTATTTCTATAGTAAAAAATACAATGAATTTCGTCTTCGTTTCAACTTTGATCAGCCTGGTCAACCGAAGTTACATTTATAACCATATAACTTTCAATTAGATTCTTCAAAAGGAGTCCTCATCAACTCACAATGAACTAAGAAAACCGACCGTTGGATGCAATGATATAAGAAATCAGCCGTTAAATTGTGGTTTACTTGTCTACTCTTTTTAATTAGTTTGGTTTTCATAATATTTTAATATATAATGGGTTTTATGTAAAATAATATTTTGACTAACAAACTCTTTTATCTCATACTAGTCTCTAAACATGTGCTACGCACATGTCAATTTTTTTTTTCTTAAAAAAAAAAATTGTAAATCATGTGTACGACCATCCAATGCTATATTTGGGGAAATTCCCTTCTTCTTTTTTCTTCTGAAAAAATGAAATTTCTCTTTTTTTTTTTATTGGAGATGTGGTAATTTTTTAATAATTTGTATCAATTAATTTCCTATTTTATCATGCTTAATTTGCATGCATAAATTAATTTTTATAGTTGCTTTGTTAGTAATATTTTGTAGAAATAAATTTTGTTTTTTTTTTTTGGCTATTGCAGTTATAAATCCCACTCCTTGGACAATGCTACGTCACTTCCACCTCCCACGTTATGTTTTTTTTTTTTTTTTTCCAATATTTTCAATTACCAACATATCCTTTATATGTTAGATTATATATTCTAGAATTTTAATGAACTACGGATAAAAAAGGTAGTTCAAAAATTTAACAATTTTCTCTGAAAATTAGATTAATTATATTACTAGCCCCTTAACATGTGCTCTGCACATGTTAATTAGCTTTTATTTTTTTAAATTAAAAAAGTAACAGCAATTTCTCTCCTAATTTTAGAGAAACTTCTCCTTTTTTCATGGGAGGTATATGAAGTTTCTCTCCTAATATGATATAGTATATTGACTATATTATCCTCGTATAGAAATAATTTATTTATTAATATCTATACTATTATTAAGAGAAGAGGCTTTGTTAGCCAAAACTCAAAATTTTGACAGATTTAACCCTGAAATATTAAAAAAACTTTGAGAATAAATTAAATCACAAGAGTAAATATGGCAATTATAAAATAGATTTTGTTAATAAAATTAAAAAGAAATTAACCCACAACCCCCACTTTTCTCTCCCACTATTTTCTCTCAGATTTATTTCATTTATTTATTTTTTTAAAGAAAAAACTATTACACATGCAGAGCATGTATGAAGAATGCTAGGGTTTAGGGTTTATATTATGTGAGGGCATATATGGTAGTTCAAAATTTTAACAATTCCCTGAAGAATTGGCTTAATTATATAATTATATAATAATATAATTTCAATTGGCTTTTACTTTTTTAAATTAAAAAAGTTACAGCAATTTCTCTCCTAATTTTAGGGAAGCTTCTCATTTTTTTCATGGGAGGTATTGCAAGTTTTTCAAATATGATATAGTATATTGATTATATTATCCTCGTATAGAAATAATTTGTTTATTAATTTTTATTATGTGAGGACATATATGGTAGTTCAAAAATTTAACCATTCCCTGAAGAATTGGTTTAATATATAAGATATATATATATATCTATATCTATATGTATATATAAATAAGCAACGTAGGCCTCATCAACGCAAAAATTAGAATAAGAAAACAAGCAACGGGCCGGGCCGAGTGGGCTTGGGCTAAAGTAGAAAATTAAAAAAAGGTAGTTTACTAAAGTAAAAATTAGAAAATATCTAGTAATTAAAAATTATTACATGGTCCCGGACCATAGTACACGTGGTGGTCCGGGATGATATTATTGGCCCATGTGACTTGTAGTTATTTCTGATTGGCTTCTAATTTAATTTTTCTTTTCTTTTTTAACCCCCTCTGCATGGTCCCCACCAGATTTGAGTGATATTATTGGTTGGGACCACCACATGGCAGTGCCACGTGGTACTCCGGGACTACCTAATAATTCCCCGTATGAAGAATGCTAGGGTTTAGGGTTTATATTATGTGAGGGCATATATGGTAGTTCAAAATTTTAACAATTCCCTGAAGAATTGGCTTAATTATATAATTATATAATAATATAATTTCAATTGGCTTTTACTTTTTTAAATTAAAAAAGTTACAGCAATTTCTCTCCTAATTTTAGGGAAGCTTCTCATTTTTTTCATGGGAGGTATTGCAAGTTTTTCAAATATGATATAGTATATTGATTATATTATCCTCGTATAGAAATAATTTGTTTATTAATATTTTTATTATGTGAGGACATATATGGTAGTTCAAAAATTTAACCATTCCCTGAAGAATTGGTTTAATTATATAAGATATATATATATTATATATATATGTATATAGTATAAATAAGCAACGTAGGCCTCATCAACGCAAAAATTAGAAAATAAGAAAACAAGCAACGGGCCGGGCCGAGTGGGCTTGGGCTAAAGTAGAAAATTAAAAAAAGGTAGTTTACTAAAGTAAAAATTAGAAAATATCTAGTAATTAAAAATAAAAGAGAACCTTAAGCTGGCTAAAACCTAGGCCTCATCAACGGGCCGAGCCGACTAGGCTTGGGCCGGGCAGGGCCTTACTACATTTTTAAATAATAACGGGTCAGGCTGGGCCAG
>JANPXK010000297.1:0-23527 GCA_024704745.1 Rosa lucieae | reverse complement strand
GGCCCAGAAAGAAAAAAAAAAACACGCCTGCTCCAACACGTGCGTGTCCTCAAGCCAAGAACCATCACGTAAGTTTTTGTGAATTAAAGTTGTTGTTTTCATGTATTTCAATTCATTTTATTTTCTGCAAATATTGGAATATATGTTGCCAAATGATTTTGATATTTAACAAGGCGGAATTGTGGGGATTCACGCTTAACGAACTAAGAGTGTTCGTATGAACTAAGAGTGTTCATAATTAAACGAACTAAGAGTGTTCGTGTGAACTAAGAGCGTTCATAATGTTTAGACTAAGAGCGTCCGTAAGTATCAAATTGTGACCATATTAAAACATTATTGTTTGGTCTAATCCAAAAGAGATTCTTGGAAATTGATTTCTTGGTAGCATAGCTCGGAAATCTTATTGTTTTAGTTTTCGTGGAAGTTTAACTTCGAAACTAATATATCTTCTCTTCTTATTTTCAGGATGTCGAATGAATCTAGACTCGACTTTCCCATGCTTGACTCAACAGGCTCGGATTACCACAGTTGGGTAACCGATGTTGAGAACCATCTCACTTCAAAGGGAATATTACCCATAATCCAGGCACCTAACCCGGATCTTGTGTTCGTGGGAACACCTACAAAGCATGCTCAAGCAGTTATCTTGATGCGACGCCATATGGACAAGGCACTCAGATTGGAGTATATGTCGATCAAGAATGCAAGAGAGCTATGGGTAGTGCTAGAAGAGCACTTTGGCAATGTCCAAGATTCCCTCCTCCCTGACTTGAAGGTTCAATGGAACAACCTGTGCTTTGCTGATTTCAAGTCTGTTGTTGAATATAATTCAGAAGCTCTTCGCATACAGTCCATGTTGAGGTTTTGTGGACAACCTGTCACAGAGCAAGAGCTAATTGAGAAAACTCTCTCCACCTTCCCCGTTTCAGCCATTGTGGTATCAAAGCGATACCGTACTGAAGTCAATGTTGGACGGATCACGAGGTTTCATCAGCTTATCAATGTTATATCTGTAGCTGAGAAACATGATAACATACTCGTGAGAAATTATAATTCAAGGCCCATTGGAACTAAGAGCGTTCATGAGACGAATTATCAAGGTTCTAAAAAACGCTAGGCGCTAGTCGGGCGGTGACCCAGGGACTAGCGCCTAGGGGCCTAGGCGGGAGCCTAGGCGGGGACTAGGCGGTTTTTTTATATATAATTTTTAAATTATTTTAATGACATATAATAATATAAATGACAATATTTAAAGTCTAAAAATTAATTATAAATATAAAAATAGTCAAAATATAGAATAAATTAGGGTTTATGACCGCCTAGGCTCCGCCTAGAACCGCCTAGCCCGCCTAGTCCCCGCCTAGCACCGCCTAGTCCCCGCCTAGCACCGCCTAGTCCCCGCCTAGCACCGCCGCCTAGCACCACCGCCTAGCCCGCCTAGTCCCCGCCTAGCCCGCCTAGGCGGCCGCCTAGAAGCCCAGCGCCTAAGGGAAACGCCGGGAAACGCCTAGGCCAAAATCGGAGCGGTTCCTTGCCGCCTAGCGCCTAGGCGCCGCCTAGGCGGCCGCCTAGGCCGATTTTTAGAACATTGCGAATTATAATGCATCCAAAGGAGGGCGCAAGGAGCGGTACCCTACGAATGGGGGACATGAGGGACGTATGAGCCCATATAACCGCCCTAACTGGGAAGGAAACCGCAAGTTTGGTGTGGATACACGTGGTGGTAATGCCACACGTGGGAAAGGGGGTCGTGGTATCCCTAGTCGTAATAGTGGCTCAATGGGTCGTGGTGGTGGCACCAACCCTCCTAGGGAACGCCCGCAACGTGCACAACGTGCACCTCAATTAAAGGGAGGCAACCACAATGATGAGTGTCATCGATGTGGATCAATTGAGCATTGGTTCAAGCAATGCAAGGCAAGCGAGGAACTAGCTGCAAGATACAGGGCATATAGGCACCTGAGGGAGCAAGAAGTGTACCTTGCAAAAGAAGAAGAAGAAGATGGTGGAGATGTCAATCTCACCATAGAGGACTTCAAAGCTGAAGATGAAGTGCACAAGGATGCAGCATACTTTGATTAGATTAGTCCTTTTATTTTCCAAGAACTTTTATAATGGCAATATGCCTTAGTCAATAAATGACAATTGTATTAACTCTTTCTTATGTGGCGGACCCAATAAAATGTGATGTCTAGGAAAGTCATTGAGATTATTGGTACTTAAGAGAGCCTTGCTCCACCAACATCTGTCTCTACTTTCCTGGTCATATTTGATTGGAGTTACCAAATGGATAGAGTACTACAATGTGTCTTAGTTTGATTTTATTTTGGATTAGATTTTGGAAACTTTGATGTAATCATTGGCTATTAATAAAGTGTCAATTCTTTTACTTAATGTCTTGGACATACCTTAATTCGAAATTTATTATATAAGAGCCAATGGTTTTCATGTGGAAACACATTATGAGAATGGACAGAGTTCCTTTGCATCACCTTGAATGACTACGAACATAAACGAGTATTAGAGAAACTTATGTGTCGCTCTAGTGGGTTGTATGCAACCACTATTTGAGTTATTGAATCCAACCCTGTCATGAGAGACGACTTATAGGATTCTGACACATATAGGCTTTGACATGATGGTCCGTGTATTAAAGACTTTACACGGACATCCATTTTCAGAACGAAGAAAAGTAAGAACCAAGAATTGGTTCGAGGAGCTGCACATGCGCCTCATGGCGCCATGATTGTGCAAACAGGCCATACATGACTGGCGCCGCCTACCCCCTACGGCAAATACATGGCATTGACGCCATAAACTCCTCTCTCTACTTCTCAAGTCTATTGTGACATTGTGGCTTAACCAAAACCTTTATTATAAGGCCCATGTTTCGTTTTGTAAAGCCTGTTATTTAGGATTGAGACCATCCTATGCAAAGGAGATTGAGGAAATAATTCCATTCTCACAATGAATCTAAGGGAATTATATGGATTTGATCAACCAACTTGCAGACCGTATAGATGTTTTATGTTGTTGGTTGATACGCAAACACGCTGGTCACGTGTTATGCCATTATCCACTCATAATGCTGCTTATACTACACTCCTAGCACATAACATATGGCTACGGGCTCACTACCCAGATCATCCCATTCAGTCAATTTGACTTGATAATGCTAGAGAGTTTGCATCGACAATTTTCGATGACTATTGCACATCATTGGGCATTGATATCAAGTATCATATTCCCATGTACACACCCAATTGGTCTCGCAGAAAAGCCACCATTAAATGACTACGATGGTAGCTCGGACATTGGTAATGCGCACCAATATTTCCGTTTGGGTTATGCAATATCGCATGCAGCTATGCTAATTCATCTTCGACTCATAGCAGCCACTCAACTTTTATTTGTGTTACAGCTAGTGATTGGGTTCGAGTCTAATATCTCGTATTTATGCATATTTGAGTGTGCGGTTCATGTGCCAATTACGCCGTCACAGCGCATCAACATGAGTCATTGCAATGAATGCATATATATATATATATATATATATATATTTGTTGGACATGAGTCTCCAACTATAAGTCCGCTATGTAGAACCATTGATAGGAAATCTCTATTTGTCACTTTGATGAGACAGTCTTCCCGTCGTTATGAGGAGATTAGAACGTCAATGTTCAACAGGAACGACAGGAATTGTCGTGGTTTTTCCCCACTATGTCTCATCTTGATCCCCTAAAAGTGACGAGATCACATATACCTGCTGCAAACATGCCTGCAAGGATTTATGTCCCTACAAGAGGACATAGTGCCACCCAGAAGATGGGTACGGCAACCCCACCATGGATGGTGGTATGGTGACGCCACAAAGGTGGCATAATGGTGTCATAGGCCATGGGTTCCGCTAGAGAGAGTAGGAGACCCATAAGTTCGATGGATTCTCACCCTAAAAGAGAGCGAGTTTGGCACAACTTGATCCATTGATCATTGATACTCAAAATCCGTCTCATGAAATATTTTGGATTGTGGTTATGTTCATTGGGGGACGCCTCAATGTTAGAACCAATTCCTGAGAATATAAAGATCTCTACGAACTACACTAGTGTACATGAGGACGTGGAATTATTGAGACCAATGACATCGAACCTTACTCCGTTGAAGAATGCCAACGTAGAGAAACTTGGCCTAAATGGAAAGATGCGATCCAGGTTGAATTGGATTCACTAACGAAGAGGAAGGATTTCAGGCCTGAGATGCCAACACCTCCTAACATAAAACCTATTGACATTAATAGGTCTTCGTTAGATAGCGTGATGAGAAAAAGAGATGGTAATCTCGCCTTATGGCGCAAGGTTTCTCACAACGCCTTGTAATCGACTACAAGAAGACATATTCTCTCGTAATGGATGTCATTGCACTCCACTACCTTGTCAGTTTGGTAGTTTCCAAATAACTGAACATGCAGCTTACGAATGTGGTCACTACGTATCTCTATGGGGATCTAGATACGGAATATAATGAAGGTTCTTGTGGACTTTATTTACCCAAGTCAAGTGGCTCTAGACCACGGAGCGTATTTGCAACGAGGTTGAAATGCTCACTAAAATGACTACTTGATTGGGAAGGGATATGATGAACTATGCCCACGCGTTTCCATGACAAGTTCCGGAATTGCAATTATCGCGGTTTATGTTGATAAACATAATTGGAACCCTTGAGAGTTAAGGGAAACCGCTGAACACTTGAAATCCGAGTTTGAGAGGAAGGACCTTGGGAGAACACGGTTTTGTCTAGATTCAGAACTTGTATACCGTGTCAATAGATGCTTAGGCATTTTGATAAAGTCAAAAATGCACTCCCATGGTCGTCTGTAGTCTTGGCCCTAAAAGGGATCCGTTTCGTCCCAGGGATGATGACGAAGACGTGTTAATAGCAGAAGTTCTTACTTATGTACAATAGGCACATTATTGTACTTAGCACAATACAAGACCGGACACCTCAATTATTATGAACTTATTGGCTAGACATAGCCCCGCGCCAACGCAACACTATTAGATTGGTATAAAGACAATCTTTCGATATTTGAGAGGTACAATTGATATGGGCTTGTTCTATCTCTACAGAGAGAAAAGAAATGACGAAAGTGTGGGATCGGACCCCACAAGGCAAAATGCCACCTTCCGTGCTCCTCCTCCCCTCCATCAAAATGACAACAAGCACTTCTAAATACTGAAGTGAACCAAATCCGATAAGAGGATAATGTAGCGGACTTATTTACTAAGTCGTTACCAAAATCCACCTTCGAGAAACATGTGAAGAGCATCGGATTGAGAAAGTTATCCGAACTCCCATGATTGTAGCAATCAGGGGGAGATATTGACATCAGGGGGAGGCATGATGTCTACATGTTCGATCTCGAAGAGTGAAGGACGTGTTGTGCTCTTTTTGTCCTTCGGCCAAGGTTATTTTTGTCCCACAGGGTTTTTGTTACCTGGCAAGGTTTTTAACGAGGCAACGATCAAAGCGTCATCACCAAGTTTGAGCAGCACAAGGGGGAGTGTTGAAGGATATCGACATAATGTGTGCCTCTACAAACTAGGGTTTAGAGTTGTAATAGGAATGTGTTCTAGGTATTCAATTGTAATCAGATTCTATTACCTTTTTGGGTAACTTGTAACTCCCTAGTTAAAGGGCTCCTATTATCAATAATATACACAATTCCATTCTCCTACAACACATTTTACATTCATCCAATGCGTTGAGAGGCTCACATTACAGAACAAGCACAGTAAATGGGGAGATTGCTTTGAAATGTCGAAGTTGGGGACTGTACCTATCGACTGCTACAACAGTGGATTTGGCAATCAGGTCAGTTCACTTTCAATCCTATTTTGTTCTTGCTGTTTTTGAACTGCTTCATCATTTGAGACTTGACAAAATTAATCTTCATGGATTGGCAATTTGGCATTGATGCATAGATTGAAACAAAATATGCAAAGGAAACTGCTCAGCTTAATCCACCACATAGATTTGTGCCATGGCTGGTTGTCAATAATAAACCACTTGCAGAGGTTAGTCAAATCACATTTCGGATTGCTTAATTCCTCATTTTTGTCCCCCTCATGACCAGTTTTCTCTATGTAGGACTACGGAAATTTTATGGCCTATATCTGTAAGGCATACAAAGGAAAATCTCCAGAAGCTTGCAGATCAATTCGCTACAAGACTGAATCAATTGGAAATGAAAAATCGATTCCTCAAGTTTGCCTAGCAGAACAAGGAAGAAACTCTACATATTAAGCCCGAGGAGCAGACTATTTGGCAAAAAGTTTACATTGACATTCCATATGATAATTGAACCTAATGTTGATTGATGTGACATTGTTGAAGCTGACCTATAATGTATTATGGTCTGATATTGTGTTATGTTTTGTGTGTTTTTTCAATCCATGTTTGTTACTGCTTAATCATTCTTGTCTAAATCTGAGGGCTTTTCACTGCCACCATCATGTATTTATAATTGAGATAATCAAGTTATGGCAAACTGATAGTAGCAGGTAGGTGTGCCATTGATCTATAACCCTGCTGATGCTGATGCTGATGCTCTCTAGGTGATCATAGCTCTAATAAGCCTTTAAGATATGCACACATGGTTGGATGACTTTTTTGCCCAAAATTCTATAACAGGGGGCATTCATTTTATTGCAGAATCTTGTCCAAAGATATGATTATGATCTGGCCATCATTAATATCAGAGTACCAAACCCAACAAAAGAAATTAAAAGAGAAGAGGGAAACTACTTACTACTACATATGTACAACACTTCTGAAACAGATCTGAACTGCAAAAATGGCATCTGCTCTATTCTTCACTTGTCTGACCTGTTCAATGTTCCTGCTTACTATTCCTTGTTATGTTGCTAATCAGAAAGTTACTCTCTCTCTTTACTATGACTCTTTGAGCACATCTTGTGCAACCTTCATCGTCAAGAATCTTGCTAAGATTTTCGATGATGATCTCATCACCATTCTCAATCTCAGACTGGTTCCTTGGGGTGATGCATACGCCAACAAATCGAACAACAGCACCGCTTTCTGTCAGGTTTATATTAATCACTTTTTTTACCAACTTCATTGGTTCAAATTTTCTGCAACATTATTTATGAAATCATTAGTGATGCATCTGTTCTTCCTTCTGTGCAAATTTCACAGCATAGGCCAGATGGGTGTAAGTTGAATTCTCTGGAAGCATGCGCTATCGATGTTATGCATGATGTGGTGAGATAAAATGAGTTCCAAATAAAGGTTATCAATTTATTGAGTTAGAAATGGTTTTGAAATTTGAGTTTGTGATGCAGAACAAGCACTTTGCTTTGATTTACTGCATAGAATTTCTGGCCATAGAGGGAAGGCACAAGGAGTGGGAAACTTGCTTCAGTTCATTGGGACTGCCTAAGAAACCCACTTTGAATTGCTACAACAGTTCAAATGCAACAAAGGTTTCATATTTAATCCTATCTACAAGAATTCATGATGATTAAGTTGTCCATTATGTTTGACATTGTTGGATTAGTGCAGCTTGAACAAAACTATGGCAATGAAACCATGCACCTCAATCCACCTCTAAAGTTTGTACCATGGCTGGTTCTGAACGATCAACCTATTGGAAATGTTGGTCCTCTCTCTCTCTTTCTCTCAGATCCCTCTTTTCTCCATCTCCCATTTTTTTCTCACACGTGTTTGATCTCTCTCTTTGAATCAAAATTAACTTTTGTCTTAATGAAATGCAGGACTATGAAAATTTTGCTGGCTATGTGTGCAAGGCTTACAAAGGTAACATTGTGCCCATGGCATGTCAATCTGTGCATTTGAAGCAGAAAACAGAATAGACACACTCCACACAAGCAATCAAATCAACCAGAATCAAGCCTCAATCCAGGATCATTAATCCAACCAAAGTCGATATCTTTACCAGCAAATCAGATTGCATAACTCCACCAGTTGTGGATCATGAAAAAAAAAAAATCTCGCATTCTATTGCTTGATCATAGTTCTGACTTTCTAGTTTCTCTGTAAATGGTTCTCTCTGTATTATTGATTAAGATGTAAATGAGTTTATAATAATGAAAAGTTCGTAGCGATTATAAAGTGTTATATAAGAAAAGAATCTATTGATTGTGGAAATAGTTAATGTGTAATTTATTCCTGGGAGTTGAATCAACCACAATGAACGAGATCCTAACACAATGGTTAAAAAACTAGTATGTTTTAGAGGATTTTGGTTCGATCATATGTTTTTTACTTTTGATAATATGGTTTCGATGTCTCATTACAAGGAAGATTTGCTAACTATCATTTGGTCTAGCAATCTCCCTAACTAAATGTTGATAGAGGTTTCAAATCTGAATCTCACATGAGTCACAACCCTAAAGAAAACAAAATACAAAAAAAAAATGAATACATATTCATCATTTTGATTTTTACCATATAAGATTGCAACTTCCTCTTTTGTATGTTGAAACTTGAAACACGAAAAAGTGGCTACGGAATACGATCACACCTGATCTCATTTCTCACTCTTTGAACCGAAACTAAGCATTATCTATCTACGCTCTACGGAGTTGGTAATCCACCATTTTGTTGTGCACCTGAACAAAAAGACGGTGATGAATATAGTTTTCAATATCCAACCCTCTTCTGTTACCTTGTACAGCAAGCCAATCCGTCGGAGCACTAGCAACTCTTCTCGAACTGGAGCTACAGTTCTAGCTAGGTCCACATTAGGAACTAGCAAGTATCATCGAAATTGTGTAAATTGAGAAAAAAGATTCCTTATTCCTAGTTCGAGTACTTAATCCTCTTCCCAGAAAAATAAGGATTCCCACTCATTCCAGTACTTGCTTAGGAAAAAAAAAACAAAAAGAAAAACACATGTAAGCCAGTGGAGCTAGTCTTGTATAAACTGATCAGTGAGGCTTCTTCATCATCGTCTTCCCCAACAAAATCCCAAACCTTGGTCACAATTCCATCAAATCACCTTCACAATTTCATGGCGCCACTTTTGAATTTCAAATTTCTTCCTCATAATTTCCGCCATATCTGAAACCCCTTCTGTGATCTAGGTTTCCCAAACACCCCTCTAAACAGAGATCCACAGACCCTGTTCTCTCCATCAACGAGTGACGGTCAGGCTTTGATTCTTGCGATGGCGGCGATCGACAGAGACGGGTTGTTCTCTCGGGTTTATTACAGAGAGCGGCGGTGGTGTGGTGGAGAAGGGCGGCGAGGGTATTTTGGGAATTGAAGACGAAGAGTCGACTCTGACTCTGGCCGTGATGTTGAAGCGGCTGCGTCGGAAAAAGAAGATGGGGAAGAGTGTTCTGGAGGGTTTAGAGCGTAAAGATTTGATCTTTGGTGATCGAATTGAAGGGCAAAAGGGGAAAGGCGAAGAGGGTGAGGAGAAGAATCAAGGAAATGGGGTTTCTGATGTGGGTTTTGGCAAAGAGGGAGTGAGTGATGGAATTGAAGAGGGTTTGGTGAACAAGAAGAAATGTGGTAAAAAGGGTATGGAATCTGAGAGGTTTGGAGAAAATGGTGATGTGGGTTTTGGTAAAGAGGGAGTGAGAGATGAAAATGAAGAGGGTTTAGTGAAGACTGAGCAAGTTAATGGGGATGTGGAGAAGAATGGAAGATGGAGCAGAGCAGATGTGTCGACAATGTGTCAACAATGTCAGAGAAATGATCATGGGAGAGTTGTTCGTTGCAGAGGGTGTTCAGAAAGGGGAGAGAGGAAGCGGTATTGTATTCCTTGCATAAAGAAATGGTATCCCAATTCATCAGAGGAGGATTTTGCCGAGGCTTGTCCTGTTTGCCTTGGGAATTGTAATTGCAAAGCGTGCTTGCGTTTGGATGTGCCTCTGAGATGCTTCAAGAATCGAGACTTGGAGATTGGGGAAGACGAGAGGCTAGAGCATTGTAAGTATTTGGTGAATCGGTTGCTTCCTTATTTGAAGAGGATTAATGATGAACAGGTGAGTGAGATGAAATTTGAGGCTGAGAAAGAAGGGTTGGTGGAGTTTGAGGAGATGGAAATTGAAAAGTCTAATTGCCGTGTTGGTGAGAGGATGTACTGCAACAACTGCAAGACTTCGATTTTCGACTTTCACAGAAGCTGTCCTGGATGCCAATATGATCTGTGTCTTAAGTGTTTCCGGGAGATTAGGGGTGGAGACTTGAAGGGAGGTGGGGAGGAAATGGTTGAGAAATATGGAAATCGGGGATTTGAGTGTTTCGATGGTGAGGGAAAGATTATTCAGAGGAATGGTGTGGGAACTAGGAGGCTGAGGTCTTCTTCTGCAAAGTCAAAGTTTGAATGGAAAGCAGATAAAGATGGAAGCATTCGTTGCCCCCCAGAGCACAAGGAAGGTTGCGGTAAGTATCGTTTAGAACTTAGATGTTTATTTCCTGGAAATAAAGTCATGGAATTGGTAGAAAGTCATGGAATTGGTAGAGAAAGCTGAAAATATAGATGAGAGCTATAAAATTTTACATGCTAGTAGTGAAACTTGTGAAGAAAGTTGTTCATGTATAAACCCTGTGGATGATGTGAAGTGTTAAAAAGCAACTTGTAGAGGTGATTCGAAGGACAATTATTTGTTCTGTCCAAGGGCTGAAAGCATTCAACCCGAGGATTTTGAGCATTTTCAGAGGCATTGGATGAGGTGTGAGCCTGTTATTGTGAGCAATGCGCTTGAAAATGGTTCAGGGTTGAGTTGGGAACCCTTAGTCATGTCGAGGGCTTTTCGTCAAGTTAATAATACTAAGCATGAGAAGGATGTGGAAGTTCAGGCCATTGATTGCTTGGATTGGTGTTTCATCGATGTCAATATGCACAAATTTTTTACTGGATATTCTGAAGGCATGTTTGATACAAAAGACTGCCCTCGGATCCTAAAACTTAAAGACTGGCCGCCCTCCACTGATTTTGATAAACATCTTCCTCGCCATGGCAAGGAGTTTGTGTGTTGCTTGCCTCTCAAGGAATACACTCATCCAACAGGTAGTATTCTAAACCTTGCTTGTCACTTGCCCAAAAGAGCTGTCAAACCTGACTTGGGGCCAAAGACATACATTGCATATGGGGTTGCTCAGGAACTTGGACGAGGAGATTGTGACAAAGCTTCACTGTGATATGTCTGATGCAGTTAACATTCTGACCCATGCTACTGAAGTGACCCTTGAACCTAAACATCTTGCTGCTATAGAAGAGTTGAAGAGAAAGCACAGGGAGAAAGACCCAAAAGGAGATTTTCGGAAATTTTGGTCAAAGGAGACTCACTTGCAAGGAAGAAGAAGATGATGCAGGTGGAGGAGGTGCTCTATGGGACATTTTCCGGGTACAGGATGTTCCAAAGCTGGAGCAATACATAAAGAAGCATTGTAGGGAATTCAGGCACTTCCAGTGTAGGCCATTGAAACTGGTATTGTTCATCCGATACACGATCAGACTATTTATCTGACTGTGGAGCACAAAAGAAAGCTCAAGGCAGAATATGGGATTGAGCCATGGACATTTATCCAAAAGCTTGGTGATGCGGTGTTCATTCCTGTAGGCTGTCCACATCAGGTGAGAAACTTGGAAGTCTCGCATTAATGTTGCAATGGATTTTGTTTCCCTCGAAACCGTTGGTCAATGCTTTCGGCTGACAGAGGAGTTCTGCACTCTCCCGACAGATCATAGGGCAAGCGAGGACAAGTTAGAATATAAAAAAATTATTGTTCATGCTGTCTTTGATGCTGTGAAGGAGATTACTGGTGGGAAGGAGAGGCCTAAGGATGTCAAGCCTGATGAGAGGCCTATATGTGCGAGGCGTAAGGGAAAGGCCTATATGTGTCTTTAACAAGATGTAATAGTATGATTAGTATCTGCACTTAGCTTATCAGTGTTCTATGGCATTTTTTAAACATGTTAACCGATGGTTTTCAAGTTTGATTCTTGTTGCTCAAGAGTTTGGAGATAAAGCATTGAAGGTGCATGTGATTAATCTTCCGTACATTTATTTTTTTCAACTCAGTTTATCCTAATACAGTGGTGTTCACCTTGTCAGTTGCCGACCAAAGAATTTATGCTCAACAACCATTAGATTTACATTCCAGGGTGGAAAACAAAACACCTCAACTTAATAATAATTTTCTCTGCCATTTGATGTAAATCCAAGGGTGGTTGAGCATTATTTTCTTGGTCAATAACTGACCAGGTGAACATTTTCGATCCTAATAATAATCGCCAATTACATTTGTTATCTCTATTTATACTCATTGTAGTAGTGAGATGATGAACTAACTAATATGCGTCTTTTCTAGTTTTCCGAAAGAGAACTTTCTCCTCGTTGTTTCTGTAGGCAGGGCATATCTTAAATAAATGTCATTTTGTATAGATCATCTGTTACAAAATTCTTCGAACCTGATATGAATTTTCTGGGTAAACTAAGCTATATATGATTTCTTAGACTCTTGGCAGTTGCAACTCACCCACTTAAGCGGAAGCCAAAACTGGATGGTATTAAGCCATTGAGGGAGGCTATATATATAATATATATAGGGGATTTACCAATAAGGTAAACTGCTCCAGTTTAATACCCACGCGCAGAGGCAATTGCATGAAAGACCATGCGGTTTCTTTATTTGTTCTCTGGAATGAATTAAACACTAAAGTTTTCGTTAATTATAAAATTGCCACCGCATCTTTAAATTTATCAGTATTTAAAGAATTTCCATCCCTGTTATGCAATAAAAAAATAAATATAAAAAAATTTCTACATCAGTTTTCATTACTTAGGCTCAAGTTGCTCAAGCATTATATCTCAACCAAGGCAATGTTATACACAAATTATAACAGACACCTTCAACTTTGATAACAAAAAATTTTCAAGGCTGATTTGTACTACATCAGTATATTTTCTCCTTTGTTAAATTGTTGGTCTTTGCTGCTAATCTTCATGATCTTGAATGTTTTTGCTTGTCCATAATTTCTCCTTTTTGTTTGCACTTATATAGTTAATGTCTTTATTATATGGACCTTTCTCTTCGTAGGCATTGTGAAATTGCAAACGAAAAACATTTGTACTCATTAGTATGCAGTGAGTGAAGAACAAATATCGTCATTCAAAACACATGGAAAAATTGTTATCGAGCAAACTAGATGATTACTACTGAGTTCCAGTAGATAATTGGATTGCTATTGAGGGTTAGTAGAATTTGGTAATTGCTACTAGGCAATTGCTACCAAGAATAAGTAGGAAATTGGATAATCTTACTCATTTATTGGTTGAACATGGGTGACTACTACAGTACTACTAACTGTAAGTGATATATTGAGTAACTATTACTAACTGCAGTGATGCGTTTCCTACTGAGGGTTTGTAGGGAATTAAGTAATTGCAACCAAGGATCAATAAGGTATATGGTAAGTGTTACTGAGGACAGTATGGAACTGGGTAAGTGTTACTGAGGATCGGGACCAGTAGGGAATTGACTGCGAGTCTAAGAAAATGGATGCTACTAAGGATCAGTAGAAACAAGGTCATTGCTACTGCAAGTCAGTAGGAATACAAAATTGCTACTGAGGATCAATAGGAATTTAGATATTGCGAAATTCTGAGAACTTGACTATCATAATATATGCAATTAATGGTAAGAAGACGTGTAATGAGAAACAAAACAACTACCTTGGCCACATAATACAAATTAGAAAGTCTAGCAAGAATAATCATTGAATTAACCAACTACTCTATGAAAACAAAGTTGTACCTGTAAACCTAAACACGAACACCAGAGCATCAATTTATGAACGATTTAGTGAAATCAAATACATATCAGCGACAACACCAAGAACAAAATCGAAAACATATTTCAGTAACAAAAAGTGTAAAAATACTAAAGAAATGAACAATTCATTGTGAATTCGATAGAAGTGAAATTGAGAAATTAATTCAATATGCATACCTCAAATTGTCAGATTTAGGAACCAAACTTCACGTTTGAGTGAGAATTTCAAATTCTCCAGCCCAATTGATCTCGATCTAGATGAGGATCTCAATCTAGTCATGGATCTCGATCTAGATATGGATCTTAATCTCGTTTCTCTTCTCTCTCTCTATTCTCCAAGGATGCATGGAGGCGTTTAAGCTTAGGTCTTGTTCGGTGTCCTCCCCTTTCTCTTAGTGGTGGCCGTGCCACCAAACGATGGCTGAAAGTCGGTGTCGAAATTTACAAAGACGGAGAAGAGTATGAGACTTGGGGAATCTCCCACTATTTTCCTCTGTTATGTGTCAAATATAGATTCAGGGACATTTTC
This sequence comes from Rosa lucieae, assembly GCA_024704745.1. Lineage (NCBI taxonomy): Eukaryota > Viridiplantae > Streptophyta > Magnoliopsida > Rosales > Rosaceae > Rosa > Rosa lucieae. The sequence goes on along the minus strand of JANPXK010000297.1, from coordinate 9,168 downwards.
GTCAATAGGAGAGAAGAATAGGTCCCGAGCTGCTTTTACTCGACCCATGGGCTATCCAAGCTCACCGCAAGGAAATACGCTTCTTGGGTTTGGCGCAAGGGAATAATTGGGCTGTATTTGTAGTTTTGGGTAATTTGCTAATATATATATATATATAAATAAATATAAAATTTCAGGCCTTATCAGTCCTTTTCTTGTTCAATTGGGAGAAAGTCCATCATACCTGAACACCCATTTTTGGCATGATAGGTTTTATGTGTGTTTGCTCACCATTCTATATTGTAGTTATAGTAGGTGGATCGTGGATGTACATGAAAGTGTCTCCAAAACTTACGTAGCTTTGCTCAAGCTTCTTCTCCAAATTGTGAACGCAACCCAATAGAGTGCATTATGAAATATAACTACAATTTGCATGGGCTTGCCCAGACTACAGAGGTATAGACCGACTGTGGACTTGCCCAGACTGCAAGTCTGATTCAAATTAATATACGGTGAGTCCATACCTACCGCATTGAAATATTTCCCATATAATTACTTTCACCTCCACTTATCAACTAAAACAAATTAATGTATTTAAGATCATCTATGCATCAGTAATCTCTGTCTCTGATATTCACATTTTGCCAACATGAGAGAGAGATGCAACTTCCACCTTCATGCTTAGCTGGTCCTGAGTCATGAGTCATAATGAAATCAAATATATTTATATATGGTCAGTGGCCACATTGGAGCAGCTATATATGAAATATGCACTCTACATGTACAGCAAGAAATGTGTTTCAAAGTTCAAACTACTTATAAGCTTTGATCAGTAACTAATGGCTCCTCCCAAGTTCTTTTTCTTTGTTGCTCTAATAACTTTATCATTGCTGTTCATTTCTGCGTCTTGTTCTTCTGTAGTGGATCATGGCATGAATGTTCCATCTGCTCACCTTCTAGCGACGATAAGAAAGTTAATCTGACACTTTACTATTTTGAACCCAGATTCTGCTCTTTTCCTAGAAAGAGATCTTAAAGGGGTTTTTGATAACAATCTCATCACTGTTCTTAAGCTCAGACTGGTTCCTTGGGGTAAACAGGTAAAGCACATACCAACCAGTCTAACAATGCCATTTTGTGCCAGGTCCTATGTCTGTCTATCATTTTCACACTGTACGTCAAGCATGCATTGATGCATATATTTTGTTCCTATACATTCCTATGTTTCATTAAGATCTCAGCAACCAGATATGTTTTTCTTTAATCATTCATTTATGGTTACTTGATAACATATATAGTGCTTCATTATATTGTGCAGAATGGCCCAGATGAATGCTACTCGATCGAACACTATACAAGCCTGTGGAATCGACGTCTGTAGAGTTGTGGTAATTAAGGCCATTAATTTTTCAACATATGTTAATTAATGTAGTACGAAATGGTTGTGGAATTTCCCTTTAATTAATTAAGCTGGTATTGCATTATCTTAAATTTCAATGAATTCGTGATATGCAGGAGCAGCAGGACAAGCATTAATTCGGTTTTATTTACTGCATAGAATTTCTGGTCATAGAGGGAAAGCAGGAGTGGCAAAGTTGCTTTATACATGGGCAATGCCTCAAAAACTGATCATGGATTGCTACAATAGTGGAGATGGAAAAGAGGTTACTTTGATTTCATAGTGAAGTGTAGTCATTTATATAAGTGTTCATGGAAATTGCTTTATTCTCAGCAGATAGTTAATTAATTGGATATATGCATGCTTGACATTATTGGAGTGCAGCTTGAACAAAAAATTGGTAATGAAACCATGCACCTTAGTCCACCTCTTGAGTTTGTGCCATGGCTGGTTGTGAATGATCAACCAATTGGAAATCCCCCCTCCCCCAAAAAAAAAAAAGGTTTCTGTGTGTGTATATATATTTTCAAGCAATTGCTCATAACTTTTAGAGCATTTTTTTCAAGCACATTTTCCGTGAGGCAAACTTTGTTGCATACGCGATTACTTCCCTTGGACATGAGGATCAAACCTCACGAAATTGGAAGGACAGGCTTCCTCTCCCTGCCCTTAGTGCCTTTAATTTATATCAATTTGGTACTGGTGTTGTTAGAGGTTTCTCTTTGTAGCTATTTTGTTCCTTTTCTATATATATATATATATATATATATATTTTGTTGAGATTTTAATCCCATGAACGAACCGAGATTCAGGAATAGACACACCTCGCAACAAAACCACAATAAAGCAGAATAAACAAACAAAGATGAAAAACAATTGACACGAGATTTAACGTGGTTCGGCAAATTTTCTGCCTACGTCCAGCCAAGATATTTGCTATTTCACTATGAGAATAGAACTAGTACAAGATACATGAGTCAAATCTCATAACCCAAATCCTAAAACCCATGTACACCCTTACTCATAGAATACCCAAAAACACAATATCTTACCTAAGAGAATTTCTCTCTTTCTCACTCTCATGCACAACCTACAAGCTATTATTTCTAATGCTTGCCTGATACTTGCTTGCATGCTTCAAATGATTTACCATGCTGCCAATTTATAGGCAACTATCATACATGTTTCTTCCTTCCTATTCAAATTGCAACAGCCCAAAATTGAAGACCACGTTTTTATCTTCAATTTCCACAAACATCATTTAAAGTCTTGTAGCTATGTTATAGCTACCTATTCACCCGAGTCAGTACTTGCTGCATCATACTATTACATGTGTCCTACTTGCATGAGAATGAACATCAATCTCAACACACACCACACACACACCACACACACATATATATATATATTATAACATGACATTTTCTTGCCTTAATCAATGCAGGACTATGCAAACTTTATAGTTTATGCATGCAAGGCTTACAAAGGTAGCAATGTGCCCCAGGCCTGCCAATCTGTGCACATGAATCCAAGACAGGATAGGCACTCACAAGCATGAAGATCTCCTATACATTTGATATAAAGCTTCAAGATGATTAGTTGATTATGTTATTATGATCAGATTGGCAACATATCCATGTTTCTTAGTATATTGAATAACTTTACTTGAGAATATTTGCTTTCAATTAAATAAGAATACCAAATAGCCGTCGATATGGGCTGTGCCTTCTTTTCAACCGTAAAAGGCAAAGCTATTTTTTTGGAAGAGGTAACAAATGAAACTCATAGCATAAAATAAAATAGAGAGACAGATAGGCATTAACTTTTAAAAATTTGAAAGTCACGTCTACTACCTATTTATATCAGGGTTCTTCTAATAAAAGATTCATTTTTTGGCAATTTTAAGGGATCGCTTATTAGACTCACTTTTCGATCACGTATACAGATCTTAACCGTTCAGTTTTTAACTCTATGTAAGTAGATCACTTATGCAAATTTTCAGCTAAATTGATAATCGTTAAGGCATTCATAACTGCAATTTACAATTATAAACTCACTTTTCGATCACGTATACAGATCTTAACCGTTCAGTTTTTAGGTCTATGTAAGTAGATCACTTATGCAAATTTTCAGCTAAATTGATAATCGTTAAGGCATTCATAATTGCAATTTACAATTATAAATATGAACTATTCAGGTTGGACAGATTAGGTTCGTCCATTGATTTAATCTAATTTGATACTTTAAAACGATTACCAATTAGGACCAAAAAAATTAATCTCTTAATAAGAGGCCCTATATAGATACACACACATATATAACATCAATTCTTTTAGGTAACATGTGAATATATGAACAAGTTATGAGTCTTTTGAGGGAGATTAAAGTGACAAGAAAGGCAGTGGCGGTTGGGTTTGGGTGGTCGAAGCCTAAGCATGTGAATCAGGTTCATGGCGAACTAGGGGGCTCATTGTGAAGGTATTAGGTGAAGCAAGATCTCCATTGCAAGGGTAGAGAATTGAAACTAACTTTCACCGAGTCTTTGTACTGCCTGCCTTGATGAATTGTAGTTTAGGAGATCAAATTAGTTACCAATCTAGATCAACTCCCATGTATGTAACACATGCAGTTACTGAAAGCAAACTGTAGCCCTAACCTTTCATTTTCAGTACGATGTTATGTTAGTAGCTGGGTACGTAGTATGTTGTTTTCAAGACCGGAACCTATGAACCTATCTACATATGTCATATGTCTCATATCAAGCACTTCATGTCTGGTACGTTATGCAACCATTACATTTATTTCACGTTTATATTGTCAAGAAAAATAGTGGTTGACGTTGAATTTCTCAACAGAGCTAATTATTAATTAGCTGTTTTACTTTTCAAATTGCTAAGAATGTGTATATATATATCGTATCATATCACCCCACCAGCTAAACAAATTAATTTTTTCAATGGATATTCCTAGTTATCTTAAACTTACTACTGCTCCCGGCTTTATACATACAAAGAAACCCCAAGACCCATTTCAACAACAGCTTCATTCTCCATCTCAAACATCATTAACCTTATCAATCAAAAGAGTTCTTAGGCCAAATCCAAAGGCTGCTCTCACCCACCCTTGTGCCCCTAGCATAAGCATCTCACAAACTTTCACAAAATTGAAGTCACAAGGGAAAGTGGCATTCATCCCCTACATCACCGCCGGCGATCCAGATCTCTCAACAACCGGGGCGGCATTGAAGTTGCTCGATTCTTGTGGATCAGACGTAATCGAACTAGGCCTTCCCTACTCCGATCCGTTACTAGACGGTCCTGTCATATGTGCTTCAGCCACCCGTTCCTTGGCTAGAGGGACAAACTTCAACAAAGTCATCTCAATGTTGAAGGAAGTTGTTCCACAACTGTCTTGCCCCATTGTTCTTTTTTCATACTATAACCCTATCATCAATCATGGCATCAAAAACTATATGTTCACCATTAGTCAAGCAGGTGTACGTGGGCTTGTGGTTCCGGATGTTCCTTTTGAAGAGACACAAATCTTAAGGAAGGAAGCTGCGAAAAATAACATCGAGTTGGTGCTACTGACCACTCCAGCTACTACAACAGACCGAATGAAAGACATCGTCAAAGCTTCTGAGGGATTTGTGTACCTAGTGAGCACGGTGGGGGTCACCGGAGCTCGTGCTCGTGTGAACGAACAAGTTCCGAGTCTTTTGAGGGAGATTAAGGATGCCACCAGCAAGGCAGTCGCGGTTGGGTTTGGGCTGTCTAAGCCTGAACATGTAAAACAGGTGGCTGAGTGGGGGGCTGATGGTGTTATTGTTGGTAGCGCCATTGTGAAGGTTCTAGGTGAAGCTAGATCTCCTCTTGAAGGGTTGAGAGAGCTTGAAACTGTCACCAAGTCTTTCAAGTCTGCTCTCCATTGATGATGCATGTATATGTAGTTTAATTACGAGAGAAAGTTTTCTACTAAGATTACTACATGCAGCTACAGTCATGATGTACGTACTTGAATAGAATGATGTATATCATAATATTTTAATTTAATGTGAGTGATATTTCTCATCATTTTCTAAATTGAAAGGGTAATGGTATGAGTCATATTTCTAATAAGTTTCTTTCGAAATAGTTATGTCTTTTAACAGATAAGTGGATAGATATATTATGTCACTTCAGTTTCTCTATAAACTCATGATTATATATTGGGTGTGTCTGTTCAGACCTCCAAATTTGTTGTTTAGACTTGCTTTCAAATTTTTTGCCATCAAATTTCCATCTTTACCCCTTTTCTGTCTTTCTTACTCTCTTCCTTTTTCCTAAGGCATGAAGTTCCAATCTCGCCAAGATCTCGCATCACCACTACAACGTTGCAAAGAGAGATATTCTTGTATTTTTGCTCTTCTATTTCAATTGATATTGATGAACTTTCTTTCTCTTGTTCAAGTACTGTAGGTAGGATAATTAACATTCATAATATGATTATGAACTATTCCCAATTAATTACTGGTGTTTATCCATGATTTTGGCAGACTAGTTGTTTGCCTCATGTTTTAAAGTCCGAGCACGTTGCTCTTGTTTCAATAGATTTTTGGTTTATTAACTGGCCTTTTTTTTTCTAGGTATAGATGAGAGTAAATTGATAAAGTTAGGAAGAGCAGGCTAGTATAGTATGATTCTAATGTGGAGAAATATTTTTCATTAGTGTAGTTGACTCCAATGCCAAGGCCGAGAGAGTTGCAGCAGTGGAAGGCAAGGTAGATTCATTGGGTAGTTGAGTATGTATGATTATATTTTCAAAAAAGTTGACAAATCCAAATAGAAAATTTAGAAGTATGACTAAAATTATCCTTATATATTTTCAATAATATAAAAAAATAGAGACACGTGTGATGAAATTCAAAATGTAAGGTCATAAATGATTTAGAGTGTAAAAGTAAAAAATAAAATAAATATATATATACCCAAAAATAAATCACGTCGATGTAATGAGTTTTCTCGATTTTCATTTGTAAGTCTTGTTATCTAGAGATACAAAATACACTATAGTTGGCTAGAGTCGAAAACAAAGTCCCAGACTATTTATATTTAATGCGTAATATATATTCATAATGTGACGTACGTCTCAACTCTCAACTTGTAAGGTAAAAAGTGCATTACTACAAAGCCACTCTGACACAGGCGCACCACATGTCCTTAATTGCCTAGTACACACTTTACTGAGCAACTCTAGGTCTCACGTTGTTTGTTATATTTTGTCAAGTGCTAGTTTAAAATCCAATGCTCAAGTCCTGTTATGAGCACATGCATGCTCAATTTGTGTAAGAATGATAGTCATGCACGAACGTAAGTGTGGACAAATTGAAGTTATCGGATCCAAATATCGCCCAATTCCAGTCAACATAAACATTAACCTATCTCAGGTACAAAATTTTGACATAAGTAATTTGAATTTGAAATTAAAAAAACATTCACATGCTCTACAACATAAAAGATTTCGTATTTAACTTGTGACATCAAAAGAAGTATTCAATTGTCTTAAAACCTGAAAAAAGATGCTTTGCTTGAGCTGCAGTAATAATCCATGTGTCATATCTAGTTCGTATTTTCGTAATATAATGCAATCACTGCCTACTGTAGTAACATTTTCTTCACGTTTTTTTTTTTTTTTGATGCGACACATTTTCTGCACGTTTATGTTGTTAAGAAAAGACAGTTTTTCACGTATAAATTTCCTGTTTGACCATTAATTGTGGTCCACTTATGAAGAATGTGAATGTATGTATGGCTCATATTGCACCATTACACAAGTAGCTAGTAACATGTATACCAGAGAAGCATCCCAGCTATGCTCAATGGCCGTTCCTACTTCTCTTAAACTTCCTACTACTTCAGGCTTTCTTCAACTGAATATAAAGAAACCTCAAAACCCAGTTCATCATCTTTTCCTTCTCCATCCCAAACACATTAACCTTTCCAATCAAGAAACTATTTGAAGGGTTGAGAGAACTTGAAACTTTCACCAAGTCTTTCAAGTCTGCTCTCCATTGATGATGTATATGTAGTTTAATTAAGTAAGAGATAAAGTTTTCTACCAGGATTACTACATGCAGCTACTGTTATGTAATCGAATAAAGTGATATCATAATATTTTAAAATAATTAGTTACATTTTTCTATAATTAAAAGGGTACGGGTCATTTTTCTAATAAGTAGTGGCAGATTCAGAAATCTTTCTCAGGTAAGGCAAGATTATTAATAGAATTCTTTACAATTGGTTTTCAAAGAAAATTTTCTTATATTTTAATTGGAGTTATAAACTCTTAAATATGGAGCAATTACATACATGAAAATTGGAGCACAAATAGATATCACTTACTAAAGCAAAATTATGAAAAACAAAAAGAAAAATTATCAAAGGGCGAGAGAGAAGTATAGTTTGTAGTTTATAAAAAATATAAATATTATGTTATCTTAAAAAGAAAAAAAGTTTATACAAAAAATATTTAAATAACACGTCTCTTTAAAAATAGGTATATCTTTTTAGGAGATAAGATATAATGTGTCACTTTGATTCATGTATAAACCTATGATTATATCTCTTCAATAAAGCAAAAAAATATAAGGACACATGCGTGTAAAATTTACGCATGATTTAGAGTGTAAAAATCAAGAAAATAAACTGAAATTTACTCAAAAATAAATCATGTCGGTGTAAAGAATTTTTCCGATTTTTATTTACAAATCTTCTTCTTATCCAAAGATCTATTATATATTCATAATGTGAGTATGTGACGTATGTCTGAACTCTCAACTTTGAACTTTCAACTCTCAACTCCTCACAGATAAAACGTGCATTACTTGGTACAACCACACCCCCCCCCCCCCCCCCCCGGGGCCCTGCATGTCCATAATATTCTTAGGACACGCTTTACTGAAAGCAACGTACCGTAGGTCTCACGCAATATGATTGGGCCGACCAAGTTCTGTTCCCAGTTCCTGGTTTAAGCGGTCAGCAGTGGAGTTAGGAACACCTCACTGCCACGTCAACTCCCTAGCTACAAATTTGGGCGTCAGTTTCAAATTATTGGGTACCAATTTGCTATGAGGAATATCAACCAGCATTCACACCAGTATATATTCTTAGAGGATTTCAATATCTACTCAAACAATTATTTGTATGCTGTTCTTTTTTTCTTTCTCTCTTTATATAAATATAAATGATTCTTGTCTCTGTTAATGTGCCGTAGTCTGTCAGTTATTTGTCTAATTAATATTGCGAAAGTCATAGTTCTAATTTAATTGCTATTAGTTAAAGTGATCGAACTATTTTATCATGGTGAGAGCCGGTCAAGAATCAAGAATTCACCAATAGCCTAGTCTTCTAGTCTTGGCAAAACTTCACGTCACATGCTTCATGTAATATATATTCAACCATGTAAACCTACTCCAACAAAAAAAAAAAGGTAGGAGAATCACACAACCAACAATACTTAATCCCCCAAATTTGTATTTCATTACTGAATTAGACATTGAAGGATCAATGGATAAACATACTACTCGATCCACTCGCTGTTGTGCTAGTTTAAAATCCAATCCTCCATCAAGTCCTGCCATAGGCATCATCCATGACGTACAATTTGTATAAAAATGATAGAGACATGCATGAACGTAATTAAATCTATACAAATTGAAGTTATCAAATTAAAATATCGTCTATTCTAATCAAAATGGACATTAACCATCTCTCACCGACAAAAATAATTTGAATTTTGAAAATAAATAAAAA
>JANPXK010000296.1:0-24195 GCA_024704745.1 Rosa lucieae | reverse complement strand
AGACAGAAATGGAGAAAGCCAGGCAAATGTTTCAACTTTCAAAAGCTACCATGTTGTCAAGTGGTTCTTATGTATTAATTCAACTTTGATTAAATATGTATCGTCGACCGGTCTAACGACTCTGATTCAATATATTAGTGCTAAATCAATTGATGACCCCATCCATTACGGAGGACAAAAGCAAGCCTTGTAAACCCTTAAAATTAAGGGATAACTACAAAGAACTACCAGACCACCTTTCTTTTAACACAAAATTCCACAACCTTTCCCTTTATACATTAAGGACAACCCTATTCCTTTTCACCCTTCACAATTTTTTACAGTAACAGTCAATTTCTTGCTAAAAAGTTTCAGACAGTATTATCCTAAGGATAGCCTTCAACATGCCACAACTTCACCTAACGACTTCCTGTCGAAGCGGCTACTATTAGGGCGGAATCACTGCTGCCTTAGTATAATAAAGGATGTAGGTTTTAAACAAGAGCATATATAACAACTGCTACTGCTATAAACTGCTACTGCTACTTTCAAATGCATAAATAAAAATATTTTTGTGACAGAGTAATGGGTGTGCAAACTGAATTTATTTATTCAAACATAAATACAGAGACATAACCCAGAGCCTCACTCTTGGGCAAACAGCTTAAAAGCAGTTTAGCTACCCATAACTTGATTACAAATACTTACTTGAAATAAGATGCAGACTTGCAGCAAAAGACTTACAGAAAACTGCTATGTTGCTGCTATAGCATTCTTATTCTTAATCTAGAAGTTTTTTGACTTTAGTAACTGATATGGAAATTTTTGAATCTCCGGACTGATCCCCTATTTTCGAATGCCTTCTAAGAGAAGCTAAAGCTCCTTATATAGGGAGCAGAACTCAAATTACAATTCAAAACAACAAAATGCACAGGACGACTCCGTGATTTCCTGCTTTCCTGAGTGCTCCTGCTGGTGGAGGTCGGACTGGGAAAAGCAGATTCCTTAGGTAAAATGTTTTTCACCTTTCTTTTTTGAAAAGCAAAAGCTACTTTTGGGAATCGTCCAAAAGCACTTTCGGTGTTTTTTCTACACCTGCTGCTTCACATGTTCTCGTCAGTTTCTGAATTGTGACCAAGGACAAACGAGTCGTTATCTGCCTGGGCCATTCGAGCTGTTGTTGCATTGTCTTCGACATCTGTATCAACATACATCTTGTAGTGGTTGTCAGTTTCAAGTTTTTCCACCCACCGTAAGCATGCCAGTGTCGAATCTATCTCTTTTCTGGTAAGAGATAGGAATAGGTCACTGCTGACTACGTCAGGATGATCGTAAGCAGTGATAATAATTTTTTCTCCTGCTGCCAGGAAAGTATTATTGCTATCTTCAGAGATGATCTTCTTGATGTATTCCAGAGTCATGGCCTTCATCCATGGAATGCTTGAGTTTGGCTGTCCATTGTACCCAACACAGGTAGGCTGTAGATATTTCCTTTGAATAATTCTCACATAGTGATATGGAGAAATATACTCAACCTCACCGTTTGCCTTCTGGATCCATTCTGGAGGAGTGGATCTGAACTTCAGACGAAGCATATAGTCATTTTTTCTAATATTTTTGACTGTGTTGACAATGATAGGTGGCAAACCTTTCAGATCATCATTTGTTTTAGTCCACTGATTATGGACAAAACCATTTTCAACAAGCCAAAGCTTGTGTTCTTGAGGATGTTCACTCTGAACATTGACTAAGTATCTCCCAACATAAGGTCCTGCAACAATAAAGAGGGTTGGGGGAACTAGATTCTCAGGATTATGTCTTCCTATCAGACTATGGAATTCATACCAGTCTGATTCATTGAGTGTCATGATCGGGACCCTAGCACTTTCTAGACTTTCAAAGAAGTGAATTTTTTCTTTTCTTACAACACTCTGCTGTGTATGACTTTCTTCAAACTGTGGTCTGCCATTTTCGTAGAGTTCTTCAGCTAAAGCAAAGAGAGCTGGGAACATCAGACCACTGCTTCTTTCTTGAAAGGCAAATAAAAGATTATCCAGGATTGCCTTTTGGTGATAAGCTAGTCTCCTGCCAGTTCTGAACACAGGAGTATCAAAAGTTCTTAATTCATAATTAAAAACATTTATACTCCAGTTGGAGTTGGTCTGCTTTTTGGCAAAGCAGCAGCCATCAACGGTCTTGATGAGCCTTTACCGTCTGCCCTTTGAGACGGGCTAGCCAATCTTTTACCCTGGGATTGATCAGTTGGGGCTAGTCCTTTAGGACTTAGCAGAAACCTTTTAAGGATCTTTTCTCTGGTTTCCATAGGATCCTTTTCAGGTTCATGTTCTTTCCCAGTTCCTCTGCTTCTGGGATTACGACTTTCGTCGTCTTCTTTTTGGCTGAACATTGCCATTTCCCTGCTCAATGCGTCTGGAAGATAATTCTTGTTTCCTGCAATTAATTCAACATTATAATCATATTGGTTAAGAAATAATTGCCAATTTGCTAATCTTCCTCTATCAGCAGCTTTATCAAGTTTGAAATTTTTGAAATTCTTTACTCTGGCACAATCGGTGCTGACAGTAAAGGGTTTTCCAAGAAAAGCTGGAGAATTTAAAATCGTTTTTTTGACAGCCAAAATTTCTTTTTCCCCTGTGGGATAATTCAGTTCTGCAGGGCTGAACTTACCACTACAAAATTTGCAGATCTTTTCAATGTTAGTTCTAGGCATTTTGCCAGAACAACACCGGACCAATAATTATCGCTCGCATCTATCTGGAGGATAATTTCATCATTCTCTTCTGGTTGTTGAAGAAGGGAGGTTTTTTGCAGAGATTTTTTAATCTGCTTCACAATTTTTTCATCATCTTCTGTGAAGTTCCATTTTCTTTTGGAACTTGTCTTAGCAGATAACATTGTTGTTAACCCTGAGATTTTGGGAATGAAATCTCTCCCATAATTTATGACACCAAGGAATCTCTCTAGACTCTTAGCATCAGGGATTCTATCTGGGAACTTCCAGATCTTCTTAAGGATATGTGGTTGAGTTTTATGACTCCATTTTTGATGTTTATTCCTAGGAAATCAACTTCATCGAGGATAAGAAAGATTTCTTTTCACCTAGGATAATTCCATGCTGAACTATCATCTTTACTACCTCATGGTGTGTTTCTCTGTTTTTGGAGAAGACCTAGATGTCATCTATGTAGACGACGCAGAACTCTGCACATGCTTGAAGAGTTGTCCATCTTTCTTTGGGAGAAGATTGAGGGAGCTTTGCTTTAACCCAAAAGGCATTACTAACCACTCGTAATGACCTTGGGAGTTCTGAATGCAGTGGAGGTACACTCTCAGGATGCATCTTGACCTGCCAGAAACCCGACTTTGCATCGAATTTCAAAAAGACTCTAGCTCCTCTGATCTGCTGGTTGATCAATACTTTACTTGAGCAATTTGATAGCCGTCTTTGACAGTTTCTTGCTAACATCTCTGTAGTCAATCACCATTCTAGCTTTTCCTCGTAGATTTTCTGCATGATTTCTCACGTAGAATGCTGGAGCATGATGAGGGCTAGTGGAGGTTGAATTAATCTCTTGTTCAGGAGATCTTCAATATCTTTTGAATTCCTTCTGATCTTCCTCTTTGTACTGAGGAATGGCTTTGACATGGCAGATAACATTCATGTCATGCAATCTCAATTCACAGACCACTGGGTCTTTTTCCCAAAACTTTTGAGGATTACATCGATATTTGTTCGAGTAGTTTCTTGATTTTTCAAGAGTGGGAATTTCTGAGACTCAATTTATTCTGAAAGTGCTTGAGGTTATGCTCATGGATGAAACTAGCTTCGTCATCTTCACTATTTCTTTTCTTCTCTTCAGAAGATTTTTTCAACAAGTAATTCTTTGTGTTGTTTTGATTTGGAGTATAGCTCGAATTTGGGTTTTGTAGGGGGTAGGGGTAAGATCACCACTATTCTCTTGCGATCTCTGTTTATTGCGTAGTAAACAGGACCTACTACACTTTTTTTACTTGTGTAAGTTGGTCTGCCCAGAAACACCCGTTCTCCTTTTCTGAAGCTTATCGCTTCTTCATCCTGAATAAATCGTTGTTGGAGAATAAAATCATTTCCCAACAAGAAATCTTATCCTTGGCCTTCAGATTGCCAAACATTCTGGATGATAAATGTTCCTCCACCAATGGTGATATGAACATTTTTTGCTACTTTTTTCATGGTGAGATGGCTTCCATCAAATGTAACACCAGTAGCAGATTTTTTCTTATCTTCTTTCCAGAGTTCGTCTGGATTGTAAATCTTTTTGCAACAGTAAAGCCTGATCCATTATCTACAAAGGCATGTAGATGATATTTTTTATGGTCAGGGAATTTTAGTCCAATCTCTATGTAGTTGCTGTATCTACTAGTAGAGACGACTTTCGATTGTTGAGGCTTATTTTCTTGAGCTTGTTCCTTTGAAATGAATGGTTTACATTCTTCTGGAACAATTTCTGGTGGTTCAACCAGTTCAATATCTTCCTCGATTTTTTCTTCTTTCATTTTTGAGGAAGATGGAGGAGAAGGTTCCACAATTCCTTGGAACAGAGTTTCTACCTCTTTTTCTTCTTTTTCTCTTTTGTTCAGAGAAATATTCCTCATATTCTTGTTCAAACCATTGGCTGACAAGGCCATTCTTGGTTTTCTTCTTGCTTCAGCTATGAAGCATTTTTTGTGATAATCTTTTTCGACTCTCACAAAACATAGGGAGACAATTCTTTCGTGACATAAGCAGTAGTAGCATAAAGAATGTACCAGGGTTCACTGATAAGAAGACATCAAAGCTTCTTGCTTGTCTTCTTCCAATTCTTGATTCTCAAGACATTTCATTTGTCTGGATTCGAAGTACTCTACTTCAGAATGATCAGGATGAAAGATCGATGAAGACCAGGCAAAGTAAAACTGATTGTCATATCTTCTTCATCATCGGAATAGGCTATTCTTGTAGCCTTTCATGTTGCTATTTCTACTATTTGCTCATATTCTTCAAAGAGAGTTTTAGTAGATCTTTTACCCTTTCCGGGCATTCATTGGCATAGTGCCCTTCAGCTTGTACATAACCAACATCTGCAAGCTTCTTGCTTGGTTGTTTATGCTGATGAGTATTCTTCTTTTTCTTGAAGAATTCTTTTTAGGATCTTCATCCTGCTATTTCTTGTAATTGAAACTTTTCTTTGAATTTCCAATCTTTTTTCTGATTACTCTTTTTGAATTTTTAGAGTAATATTTTTCTTTTCTTTTTCTGTGGAATTTGGAGTTGGCATCCCCCAATTTGTGTGAGCATATCCAGTATTCCATAACAAAATTCAACTCCTTTGAGTTGTTTTTTAGCCATCTTAGCTCTAAGATGGCTTTGCATTGCTCCTTCAGTAAGTGCCTGATTCTGTCGGCAATTCCTCCAACTGAAAATCTTTCAATTGTTTTTTCAGCTATGCTTTCTCTCACAGCTGTTCTCCATGGTTCAGGGAGTTTTTTGTGCAACAGATTAACTAGATCAGTGTTTTCTAGTTCACCAATTGTACAGTAATACTCTTGAATCATTCTTCAAGTATTCTTCGAAATATCTCATGTCACAGATTTTGAGAGCATAGATATTCGATTTTGTCGTTTCTTTGGCTTTTTCACTCAGATTTGAGGAGATCCCACAGAATTGATCGTACGTACAGGGTACTACTGCAAAATCATACGGAGATTTCAAATTTTTGATTTCTTTCAAGCCAGTCTCTCTTGGCGGTTTCTTTGAAAGATAGGTAGTACTTTTTCACTACTCCAGTGAGAGTAGTTTCATAGTACACCTGCAAATCTGGTGCTTCAAATTTTCCAAGGGTAAGTGCAGAAGCAATCATCAGGCTATCTACCAATTGGTCAATAGTTTTTCTTTTGTCTAGACTCTTGTCTAGATTTAGCCAGATGTCATAGTTCGTGATTGGAACTCTAGGCAGATTGTCCTCTGGGACAAATCTTTGGGAATTTCTTTCCCCTTTTTTACCCGTGGGGGCTTTCTGAAATGGGAGTTTTATTTCCCTTTTTTCTCTGCTAATGAAAGTTCTGGAGCTTTCTCCTTCTTCCATTTCAACATCTTGGTAAGGAAAGACTTTTCTCGTCTTTCTGATTTTGAATTCTTTCATTTCTTCGATTAGTTTTTCTAATCGTTCAGGATTTTCGCAATTCTCGGCTTCTTCATAAAGATCATAGAGCTTTTGTGCTCTAAGCATATTTACTGATCTGTTCAGATCAGCTTCTAACTCTTCTTCAGATATTGGCTCTTCTATAGTGGGTTTTATACCGCTAACACTAGCTTCTCTAGTGCTGTAGCTTATTCTGAGAAGATTCTTGTTTATCCTGAGGTTCTCAGGACAGACATCACTTTTTCTGTGATTGTCAAAATTGAGACTAATTTCTCCAGTCTTTCTACTTTCGTAGATTTTTGCTTTTGCTCTTTCCGGTAGCTTTTTTGGACTGGATAATTTCCATTCAAGAGGAAAAGTCACTTCATTCCAAGTAACTTTATGGATCTGTTGTGAATGGTTCTTCTGATTGGTGAGGAATCCAGTAGTAAGACCTGGAATATTTGTTATTCTGGTCTTAGGGGCTACTGTAGTGCTCATCAATTTATAGTATATTCTATATACTATTGCGAGTTCTTGCATATCTTCTTTCATGGATATGCCATCTGTCTTGATTCTCAATCGTAGACAGTGAGCTGCATCTTTCAGGCTGGTGGTGAAGTTCGGGAAGCAGTTGAAATATGCCACTGATCACATAAAGATGCTTCAAGAGTTCCCAACAGACTAGCTTGGAACTCTGTCAATCTATTGTCTTGCAGGACACATAGAACTGAACAGTTTATGCCTTCTCGAGCAAGCAGATTTATGCCTACTTGGACTGCTCCAATATGCATAAATTGATATTTTTTTGCTTGTGCTCTGGCAACTTCTGCAGGAGTGATCATTAGAAGAAGATCAGTTTCTCCACCTACTCTAGCAGGGGTTGTAATTTCCAGTAGTTTAAAATAATGGCTATCCATTAGATCAAACTTTCCCCTCTTGTAGATTTGTTTAAAATTTAATTTTGGAATGGAGGAGTTTTTTACCTCCTGTTCAATTTCGTTGAATTCGAACTCTTCAGCATTCAGGAGCTGTACTCCTTTCTTCTTTCCAAAGATGCTTAACATCTTGATATCTCTTTTTTCCGGATTTTCATACCGGATACTAGTCTGGCTAGTAGATGGTTTCAGAAAAATCATGTTTGGAACAAGATTCTTGTCTAGTTTTTCTAATGGTTTGAATCCATTAGCTTTCTTTGTTTTTACTGTAGGCACTTTCTTGTCCTTCAGTATATTTTTCATAGAATCCAGCGTTTTTTGCTGTTCATTGATTTTTCTACTGACGACTGTCAGCTTTTCTTCTTCCGTTTTTGGAAGTTCCTTGATATAATCCAGTTTGTTTTCCAATCTTTCCAATTGGTGGATTATAGCAGGTAATTTTTCTAGATGAGTTTGACATCTAGATAATTGTAGTAACAGCCTCTGATATTTCTCATCAGATGAATTTAATAGAGAATTTTTTTCTCTAATAACAAATTCTGACATTGTCCCCATTAGGGAGGGATTCCCCTTGAGCTATTTTACAAGCTCTGATACCAGTGGTGTGCGGATCTAACCAATGCTCAATGCTCAAATAATCCAGAGGTTTTGTTCCTCTTCAAGCATATATAAAAGATTATCAATATTTTGCTCAATTCTATAAATGCTTGTTTGGACTCTATAGATGGTCTCCCAGTAATTGGGAGTGTTTCTGTTGAGATTATCTCTAAAGAGTTTCAATTTTCTCAACTTTTCTCTTTCTGTTTTCAATTCCTTACTTGTATTCTTACAAATAGCAAGTAACTCTAGTCTGTCAACAATCGAAATTATGAATAGTAAAATACTGTTTACCTTCGAGTATAGAGGATAGTTTATACGTGCAAATGTTTAGACAAACAAATTCAAAAGCATGGGCCCACTACGCTCCGTCAATTTTTATTTTTACAGAAGGAGAGTAAATATTAAGGAAAGTAAAAGACTCACTAAAGACAAAATGTCCTTAAGTGTAAACTTTTGTCCTTAAATGTGTAAAACCAAATGGTGAGGAGTTATTTGTGTTTTGAAATCTTAGTAGGGGGGCATATGTAGTTTGCTATAAAATTAACTCAAGCTTGGGCCTCCTGTTTTTATTTTCTGTAGTGAGCACTTTGGGGCCTATCTTTCTTTCCTTTCCAGCACCTTGGGCTTTTTTTAAAGATACAAAGTACGATCCACTCCACTTTCTCTCAATTAATTTATTTGTTAATTGTGGGTGATTTTAACATACATCATAAAGGGGTTACGAAAACAAAAATTTCAATTAAAACTTAGACGACTCATCCAACCTTTTGATTTGAAAGTACCCATAAAATTTCTATTTTAAAATCCTCACTAGTTATATTGTACCTCTTGCAAATTTGAAACCTTTCACCAAATCCGACTGTATCTACAGTAACAGTTTATTACACCCTGCAGTCCATTATGCAAAATATAGGACGAGGACATTGCTCTGCCCGTTGTCTGCTTTGCATTAGAAATAGCATATAATGATAAAACAATGAACTGAAGAAAATTTACATAGAACATTGCTTCCCTTTATCTAATGTAACGAACTTGTGAGACAGATATATAAAAAACATTGCTCTGCTCCTTCCACATAAGAAGATCCTTGATGAATACTCTTTCGAATAAAACAAAGAAACTAAACAACTACAAGGTCAGATACGGAGTGTTGCAACTCATCTTATGAGCAAGAACCCCTGGTTAAAGTTGATAAACAAATTAATCCTCTCAAGTTCACACACTGGCGCCCATGGCTGCAGGGTGGATGAAGGTCAATTTCTTTTAGTTGATACGTCACCATCTTTGTTTCGAAAAGTTCAATATGGGGGGAGGGGGTGATTTAGGTGAACAAGGTCCCTTAGTCACCGCAAGAACATGAGGACATCTGCTCCCTAAACAATAAGCGTTCAAAGTGGGGACAAATCAGCTTATTTCACTTCAAAATTGGCAACCATAACACTAGATCTGATTTTTGTGTTGACCTCAATTGGATCTGAAAATAGAAGACAAATTCTATTGTTAGCTACAACAAATAGATAGCAGAAAACCTGGAACAAAATAGCAAGAGATATGAACTAGAGGCTGAGATACCTGTAAAGTTTGTTGAGGTCAACGCATCATGAGAACATCCAGCAGCATTGCAGATATTAGATTACTGCACAAGAGATCACAAGAAACCTGCATACATTGTGATTTAAAGAAATTATGAAACAAAGACCAATGAATTTCACATAGAAACAGGGGATAGAGGAAAAATGAATTACTTCAAACTAGATAAAAATACCTGAAACTTACAGGCAGATTGAGGTTTACAATGCCAACAAAGTTGAAACGCCACCAATGTATGAAATCCTGTCCAAAAAAAAAAAAAAGTGTAAGCGATTATACCTATAATGTGGTTGAAAACTGATCCATCTAGCAGTTAAACCTCTTGAATACTCTCTAGAATTCGGAAAATAACCAGGTAACTGGAAGGGTAAAAGAGCAACAAAATTTGTAAGCCAGAGTCATGAGACCATTTAAACTGCAAACAGCTTCAGAAAATGACACAAAATGATAACTTTGTTCACGATGCCATCTTGCATTTCTTTCCCAGATTTGACACGTGTCTGAAGAGAAAAAAGAGTATTCTGCTTGTCATGTCAAAATCATTGAGAAAATGCCACAAATTTTAACTTTTGGGGGATGATTTTCATGTATAGTTAGCCAATACAATTAGCAGGAACCCAAAATGCTAAGGATCAGCAACGTGATAGTTTACTAATGGTAGTAACAAGCAAGAAGAATAAGAACATACTAAAGAAAATAAGAGTTAGAAGGGGCATAGAAAGGGGATCGGAGATGAAGCAAACTGTTATCATGTAAAGCTTGACATAATAATAAAAGGGGCATAGAAAATCATGAAATTTGATGGAACAATAGATTTCAAACCCAGTCAGTATACCTGGATGGCTTGCTGAGCAAATCCATCAGCAACTACAATTTCTCAGTTACGTCTGTGTAGGAAAACAAAAGAGAAAACTGTAACATGTTGAATTGAACAAACAAAATGTTGTCACATATTTTAAACATAACCAAGTGAGTAAATTTATGACAAGGAAAAAAATGAAATACTGGAAAGCTGAAAAACACATACCTCAAGAGCATCGCTGGTTAATAAAATCAACAGAGTTTCATCAACTTGTCAATTGGTCAAAAATCACAAGTGAACTGGAGGAGCCTGTAAAAACAGAAACAGAAAGAGCAAGGGGTCACAACTCAAGATTTAAGGACAAGTAACTTACCAATGTCAAACTACTCTACTTCAAATAATGTAGCTGATAGAAAACAGTGCACAAAACTTTTCTACATGATTATTTTGGGAGTAAACTATAATCTTAGTTTCTTAGCAAGTCTAATATTAAATGAAAATTAAGCAAGATTTTATAGGTAAACATCGTTTCCCAAAAAAAAAAAAAAAGGGGGTGGGGAGGAGGTATTGTGGGGAAGATATTTTTCTTGGGAAAAAGGATAGACATGTAACACCGATGTGCCAAAGCAAGTAGGGAAGCATGCTCCAGCAATTACATCATGGATAAGAGGACAAAGCAAGTAGGCCCTTTATCAAATGTAAGACAGTATGGAAACGGATACAAGCAGACTGCATAACATTATTAACAAGTACCTCGAAGACAATTTGATGATTCCGGATGAAAAAAATGGGAGCCATCAACATCTTTCATTGGAGCTCTCTTCCATCAAATGTTACAAGAGGAATGTGAGCAATCTTGGGGCAATTCTTCCGCGTCATCAACTTGTCCCCTACAGTTAGCAATTCACAATCCTCGATTCCCAGATGAGAAACTGAAGCGGGTAGCCCATCTTCAGGTAAGTGCATCAAATTGGGGCATTTCCCAATGAACAGCTTTTCAAGAGAGTAGAGGTTTTGAAACTCCTTGCTTTTGATCGTTGTGACATTCGGAAGATTGAAGAAAGAGAGAGAAGTAAGATGAGTTGGCAACACTCCCACCTCCAGTGGAAATGAAGTCCCTTGGCCACATCCTTTGAAGCTGAGTTTTAAGCTTCTGAGGAAGTTGAGTCTTGGTAGACCCCATTGCTTCTGTTTATCCAAGAGATTTTGGTTACAATCAAACTCGAGTGTTTTTAACTTTGGCGGCAAACCTCCTGTAGGAAATGATTCTAGCTCTGGGCAATCTTCTAGGATCATATTCAAAAGAGAAGGAAGAGAGGTGCACATTTGTTTTGGCAATGACTTTAGTTTCATACATTTACGGATACACATCTCTGTTAATCTGGGTGCATCCATCCCTTCCTTTGGAAAGCTTTCAAAATTTGGGCATTCAAGTATCTTCAAGGTACAGAGGGACAGCAATTTTAGGCAAGAACCAGTAAAGAGTTCCAGATCTTGCAGTTCGAGGCTTTCAAGGTTTGGTATGCTATCTAGCGGTAACATCCCAGTCAGCTTCGGACAGCTATTCAGATGAAGATTACGAAGATCAGGAAAGGTTCCACTTTCTTTGTTACCTCCAGTATAAGACCACTCTTTCCACCCCAACATATTTATGAAACTCAGAACTTTCAGGGATCTAAATGGCTTAGGTAGAGAACCAAAGAACTCAGCACCAATAGACTCCACTGCATCTAACCTCGTAAGACAGAGCTGTACGAGGGAGGGAAGCTGCCCAAATGGTGGCAAGTAGAGACAAAATTTGCAATCTGCTAGTGTAATAGAAGTTAGATTCAAGAAAGAATTACTTCCTAACCAATCTGAAAAACTTGTATGCCCATAAGATTCAATTGTGAGCTCCTCCAGATTTGGATGAGGTTGGAGCTTCTTGAGTACTTCTTCATCTTTCGCTGAATCACCAGTATTACCTCCCCATGTCAAAGCTAGCTGAGTAAGAGACTCCTTGTCACTGATCATATTGTCCTCCAAAGCATTCCCATCAAGGACAGTTTTAGTGAGATTCGAGATACAAAGTGATTTTCCCAAATCAGGCTCCTTTAACTTATCAATGTTTTTTCCAGAATCGTCTACCATCAGGACAAAGTCACTCAGTAGTTGGAGATCTTTCAATTTACCCACACCAGTGGGCATCCTCTCTATCTTTGAACCCCTGATATCAAGAAGATGTAAGTTGATTAGACTTCCCAATTTTGGGGGTAACTGAGTGAGATTTTTGCAATCCAACAACAACAATGTCTGCAAATTATACAGCTTGCACACTGTGTCGGGTAGCTCTGCAATTGGAGTTCGAGACAAGTCCAAGTACCTTAGATGTTTCAGTAAGTTGATTGAATGAAGAAACAGCCCAACATCACAATTCGATAAGATGAGCACTCTCAAGTATTTTAGCTTTCCCAATGCAAAACGATGTAACTTGCTCGTCATATAAGGCTTTCCATGAGACGGAAGCTGTAGTGGTAATGCCAGTAAGGTATGCAGATTCTTAGTCCCAAGTAAACACCCAAGATATTCAAATTCATGAACACCAGTTTTCAGATATGACAAATGACGAATTCTGTTTGGAAACTCGAGGGAGTCATAATCCTCCAACCTAACACAAAACTCCCCCAAAACAAATTTGGCTAAATCATTGATGAGGTCATGCATGGTGAAAACTGATTGATTATAAGCAGTTGAATGTTGAAAAAATGACCTTGAGATTAGAATGTTGAAGTAGTCATCTCCAACTTGTTCCATTGTTTTCCTCCTTTCAGGTTGTAAGAGATCTTCAGCCATCCACAACGATACTAATTCCGACTTGGAAAATTCGTAACCTTTGGGGAATACCGAACAATAGGCAAAACACCGCTTGAGATCTGAAGATAGATACTGATAGCTCAACCATAGAGCAGGAAGAATGTTGCTCTCCTTTGCTGATAACTCCCATATGTCACTGTTCAATATCATCTCCCATTGTTTCGGATTCAGTTCAGAGCGTAAAAGACCTCCAAGTGATTTTGCAGCCCAAGGGAAGACCTTTACACTTCCTCACAATCTCTCTTCCGATTACTTCAAGATGTGGAGGTGGACCAACGTTTGCATTTTCAAAGGCATGTTTAGCAAACAGTTCCCAGCAATCTTGCTCAGATAATATGCTTAGTTGGTGAGCTGAACGAGTACCCATCATAGATGCAACACCTTGATTGCGTGTTGTGATAATGATCTTACTTCCTTGTGCTCCAGACTGGAACGGC
The DNA here is from genome assembly GCA_024704745.1 of Rosa lucieae. Classification (NCBI taxonomy): domain Eukaryota; kingdom Viridiplantae; phylum Streptophyta; class Magnoliopsida; order Rosales; family Rosaceae; genus Rosa; species Rosa lucieae. Next base: position 10,835 of record JANPXK010000296.1, on the reverse strand, counting down.
CCCCTCAAGACATCCCACTGAGCATAATTCTCGTTCCAAACATCATCAAGAACAATGAGAAACTTCTTCCCCGCCAAGGCATCCTTCAATTGAACTTGAAGTAGATTCAAATCTGTAACACCACAAGTCTGACCAGTGATGACTGCTCCATGAATAGTTTGGGTTATTTTAACCACGTTAAATTCTTCTGAAACACAAACCCAAGCTTGGATGTCAAAGTTGGAAGCGGGGGCGGTCTGTGCTTTATGATCACGGGTGATCTTCTTTATTCTATCATCATTGTAGACAAGCTGAGCAAGGGTGGTCTTCCCAATCCCACCCATGCCCACAATAGGAATCACACCCACCTTACTGCCATTCACATCCTGTGATAGCAGAAGTTGTATAATGCTCTCTTTGTCACCATCCCTACCGTACACCTCGTGCTTTTCTACCAGAGATGTAGCAGGTAATCTTACTTGTGGTCTTGCTACAACACATTCTTTCAAATCAAGTGCTTCTTTCTTGTATGCAACAAGTTCTAACCTATGGAGAATGTCTTCTATCTTGGGTTCAAGACTTTTGTCGAATTTATCGATTGAATTGGAATTGACAAAGTCCCCCCAACTGATGTTTTTCTATCCTGCTTCACCTTCTAGTTTGAGCCGTAGAGCTTCGGTGTTGACTTGTCCAACACATCCCCCGCAGCATAGATAACATCTTTAAGCTCGTCAAGCCACTTCTTCACCATAGGGTTTCTGATTTGCTTCTCCTCAGCATCGTCGAGCACTGAATTGATCAAATGCAACTTTGAAGTCAACTCCTTAAACAGTTTAGTACTATCGGTGGGCTTTTTCCGGCGGAAGAAATCGACGAACTGACGGGAAGCCATCCGATCAAACAAAACATTGAGAAACGAAGAGAGAAAAGCTCCACCCACTACTGCCAGAGCCATGATCAATTCTGCGTTAAACAAGACAGTAAAACTCGTGAGAAGAAACTTCATATGCTACATTTTCAGAAATCGGGTAAGGCTATGGTATAATAATATTTCTCATGTTTAAGTATAATGTATTTGAGAGAGATTGATGAGAGAGATGTGTTTCATTATAGAGAATAGGAGCCCTATATATAGGGATTACAAAGTGCATAATCTAAGAGTACAAGGATTCCTTATCTAACTTGGAGTAGGAAACCTCTCCTATTACAGCTATAGAACTTATCCTAGTTTGACTAGGCACACTAAGTAAGTGTCAATATCCTTCACACTCCCCCTTGTGCCGCTCAAACTTGGTGTGTGACGCTTCATCCGTTGCCTCGTTAAAACCTTGCTCAAGTGAAAAACCCTGTGGGATAAAATGAACTCGAGGAGGAGAAAAAGAGTGCAACACGTCCTTGATCCTTCGAGACTGAGTAACTCCCCCTGATGTCGAAATCTCCCCCTGATTGCTACAATCATGGGAGTTCGGATAACCTTCTTAATCCGATACTCTTCACATGTTTCTCGAAGATGGATTTAGGTAACGACTTAGTGAATAAGTCCGCTACATTATCCTCTGATCGGATTTGATTCACTTCAATCTTTAGAAGTGATTGTTGTTGCTGATTATAAAAGAACTTAGGCGATATATGCTTGGTGTTGTCGCCCTTGATGAAACCTAACTTCATTTGTTCAATACAAGCTGCATTATCCTCATAAATGCATGTAGGTTCATCTGTGGTAGACTTAAAACCACAACTTCCTTGAATATGTCTAATTATAGACCTTAGCCATATACATTCACGTACGGCTTCATGTAGAGCAATAATCTCTGCATGATTCGAGGAAGTAGCAACAAGGGTCTGTTTCGTAGACCTCCAAGATATCGCGGTGCTTCCCATGGTAAAGACATAACCCGTTTGGGAGCGACCTTTGTGAGGGTCAGAGAGGTACCCTGCATCAGCAAAACCCATCAAGACATCATTGTCGTTTTGATGGAGGGGGATAGGGTGAGGCCGGCCACCCTTGATGGTGGTGGCGGCGTTGGCAGCAACATGGCCGGCCACTATGTTGTGGTGGACGGCGGCTTCATGCCTAATGGGGTCCGATCCCATTCTTCCGTCATTCCTTTTCTCTCTGTAGGGATAAAATAGGCCCATATCAATCGTACCTCCTGGGTATCGAAAGATTGTCTTTTCACCAATCCAATGGCGGCGTGTTGGCGCAGAGCTATGTCGAGCTAACAAGTTCACTGCGAATGAGATATCCGGTCTTGTGCATTGAGCTAAGTACAATAATGCGCCTATTGCACTTAAATAGGGCACTTCGGCCTCTAATGCTTCTTCGTCCTCATCCTTTGGACGAAACGGATCTTTCCGGGCTCAAGACTACGAACGATCATGGGAGTACTCACAGGCTTTGCTTTATCTTCATTAAAGCGCCTTAGGATTTTCTGAGTATATGCAGACTGATGGATCAAAATCCCATCACTACGGTGCTCGAGTTCTAAACCGAGACAAAACCGTGTTTTCCCAAGATCTTTCATCTCAAATTCGGATTTCAAGTAATTAGCAGTTTCCTTTAACTCATCTAGAGTTCCAATTAGGTTCATGTCATCGACATAAACTGCTACGATTGCAAATCCGGAACTTTCTTTTAATGAACACGCATGGGCATATTCATTGTTAATATATCCCTTCCCAATCAAGTAGTCACTTAGACGGTTATACCACATCCGTCCAGATTGTTTTAATCCATATAGTGAGCGTTTTAATCTTATTGAAAACGCGCTCCGTGGTTTAGAGCCACTTGATTTGGGTAATTGAAGTTCATCTGGAACCTTCATATATCTCTGAATCTAGATCCCCATAGAGATATGCTGTAACCACATCCATAAGCTGCATGTCAAGTTTTTCGGAAACTACCAAACTGACAAGGTAGCGGAACGTTATAACGTCCATTACGGGAGAATATGTCTCCTCGTAGTCGATTCCAGGACGTTGTGAGAAACCTTGCGCCACAAGGCGGGCTTTATATCTTACCACCTCATTTTTCTCATTACGTTACGCTTTCTAACAAAGACCCATTTATGGCCAACAGGCTTTACACTTGGGGGTGTCTGCGTTACAGGCCCAAATACCTGTCTCTTTGTTAGTGAATCCAATTCAACCTGGATCGCATCTTTCCATTTAGGCCAATCTGCTCTTCGTTGACATTCTTCAACAGAGCGAGGTTCGATATCATCATATTCTATAATCCCTTTCGCAATATGATATGCAAAGCATCATCAATCGCCATAGAATTTCTATCCATCATCTCATGTACACTAGTGTAATTTATGGAGATCTCTCTATTCTCTGGAGTTGGTTCTGACATTGGAGCGTCCCCCAATGATGTCTCTTGGACATAACCATAATCCGGAATATTCTCATGATGGATTATATATCGATGATTAATGGATTATTCTGTGCCAAACTCGCTTTCTTTCTTGGGCGAGAATCCATCGAACCTATGGGCCTCCCGCGCTTCCTGGCAGGAGCCGTGGCCTAGCCATAACGTCACCATCATTGAGAGATGAGACGTTGGCGCCATGCTCATGCATTCTTGAGTTGGCGTCATGTCCTCTACTTTTAGGGACATCAATCCTTGCAGGCACGTTTGCAGCAGGTATGTGTGATCTCGTCACTTTAGCGATATCAGAAAACGCATCAGGCATCGATTCTGCTACGTTCTGAGATCGAGAATTCTCCGCACTTCAATTTCGGACTGTGCCGTTCGGGGATCAAGATGAGACAGAGTGGGGACAGACCACGACAATTCCGGTCGTTCCTGTTGAACATTGATGTTCTTATCTCCCCCTAACGACGGGAAGACTGTCTCATCGAAGTGACAATCCGCAAATCTTGCGGTAAAGAGATCGCCTGTCAAGGGTTCTAAATAGCGGACAATGGTTGGAGAATCATATCCAACATAAATGCCTAATCGTCGTTGAGGACCCATTTTGGTGCGCTGTGGCGGCGCAATAGGCATATACTGCACACCCAAATGTGCGTAAGTGTGAGACATTAGGCTCATATCCAGTCACCATCTTTGAGAGAGATTGATGAGAGAGATGTGTTTCATTATAGAGAATAGGAGCCCTATATATAGGGATTACAAAGTGCATAATCTAAGAGTACAAGGATTCCTTATCTAACTTGGAGTAGGAAACCTCTCCTATTACAGCTATAGAACTTATCCTAGTTTGACTAGGCACACTAAGTGTCAATATCCTTCAACATCTCATACATTATGTTACTACTTTGTCATAAAAAAATAAATGTTTTTACTACTTTGAGCACTCATTTTATCACTTTAAAGACTAATTTTACTATTTAATGACTCATGTGATAACTAACAAAATTTACTATTTTAATGACTCATTTTACCACTTTAAGACACTTGTATGTATGTCATACGTTCACGTATTGTAGAATTTTATTTTTGAGATAATTCTTTATTTTTTGCAATTATAATTTTTTTCCATTTTCTTTTCGGCTTTGTCACGTTATCTTCACTCTGAAACTACCCATGTGAAATTTTCTCGCAGTACGAAAAAGTTGTCTGCCATTTTATTGTTGCGTTTTTCTTTATTGATTATTCGGTACGGCCGTACGAAAAAACTCTCCTTATACCAACTTTACCATAGCATCTTGAGTCACAAAAAAGAAACCATCTTCAGTCACTAATATGACATATATACGTGGGGCCCCAACTTTACCAAGCATCTTGAGTCACAAAAAATTCCTCCCTGACATGACATATATACTTGGGCCCGTACACTATGCGTGTGCTAATGGAAATTTTCTTTTTAAGTTGAGAAAATCATTTATTATCCATTCAAAAAGTATTACAATAACAACACACTCTAGGGGTCGTCAACGGGCCGGATCGGGCCTTGCTATATTTTTAAATAATTGCGGGCCGGGCTTTATTAAAAATCAAAGGATCCAAGCCCGTCCATATAAAGCGGGCCTTGCAGGCTTTTTCGGGCCGGGCCGGGCTTGGCCTTGCGGGCTTTTTTGGGCCGGGCCTTGCGGGCTTTATTTATAAATAAATATTTAAAGACACAAGTTTTTTTTTTTAATCAAGCTTTGGAAATTCAATGGATAATGATCAAATACAACCAAAGATAAAATATCTATATAACTATATGTACCCAAAAAAATCTATTTTATATATAGATACTAATTTATTGATAAATAAATTTTTAAAGACACTAATTGTTTATAAATCTATATTTATACATCATACACTCCAAGAGCTACATATAGGCAATTTAAAGAAAATGAGAAACCGACCGTTGGATGAGTTTATTACAATAAACTATGAGTGTGGTAAAAAATTTAGCCAATTTTACCATATTTTCGAATCCGATCCGATTGGTCAACCGTAGTCACTTATATGTTTTATTGGTTAACCGATGGCGTGGCAACCGTGAAACGTGCTTATTTTTTCACATCACATTTGTATATATTCCATCGATGGATGTGCGTGGACATAAGATAAAAAAAAATTAATTTTAATTACAAACACATTGGACTATACCAATTTTATTCCTAAAGTTATATGACTTATACATTGCATTTAAATTGTTTAGGTTCATTCTAAAGCAACCATGAAGTGGAAAATGAATTCGGAGAAACCAACCGCTTGATGGAGAGATTGTAATGTTTTATGGTGGTTGTAGAAAATCCAGTCAATTTGGTTCTCGTTTCGAATTCGATCAACTAGGTCAAACGTAGTTACTCTTATAAACCTATATTTATATATCATACACTTCAAAGAGCAACCCCTATCAATTCAAAGAAAATGGAAAAACCGACCGTTGGATGAGTTTATTACAATAAATTATGAGTGTGGTAAAACATTTAGCCAATTTCACCATATTTTCGAATCCGATTGGATTGGTCAACCGTAGACACTTATATGTTTTATTGGTTGACTGATGCCGTGACAACCGCGATACGTGCTTATTTTTTCACATCACGTTTGTATATATTCCATCAATGGATGTGCGTGGACATAAGATAAAAAAAATTAATTTTAATTACAAACACATTGGTGTATACCAATTTTATTCCTAAAATTGTATGACTTATACATTGCATTTAAATTGTTTAGGTTCATTCTAAAGCAACCATGAAGTGGAAAATGAATTCGGAGAAACCAACCGCTCGATGGAGAGATTGTAATGTTTATGGTGGTTGTAGAAAATCTAGCCAATTTGGTTCTTGTTTCGAATTCGATCAACTAGGTCAAACGTAGTTACTCTTATAAACCTATATTTATATATCATACACTCCAAAAGTAACCCCTATCAATTCAAAGAAAATGGAAAAACCGACCGTTGGATGAGTTTATTACAATAAATTATGGTGTGGTAAAAATTTAGCCAATTTCACCATATTTTTCGAATCCGATCGGATTGGTCAACCGATATGTAAAATATATATATGCCATTAGCACATATTTTATATAGAAGTATAAGAATTCCACACACACACACACACATATAGTCATATATATATATATATATATATAACACAACACACACACACACACACATATATATATATATATATAAACACACACACAAATATATATCTATATGTGTGTGTTTATATATTTATATTTATAAACACACACACACACACACACACACACATATATATATATATATATATATCTATATCTATATATATGTGTGTGTGTGTTATATATATAAACCACATATATAAACACACACACACACACACACACACACACACACACACATATATATATATATATATCTATATATTTATATATATGTGTGTGTTATATATATATAACACACACACACCACACAAATATATATCTATATGTGTATATAATTATATATCTCTATATATTATATTTCACACACACCATATCTACATTATATATATATATATATATATATAAACACACACACATGCACACACCACAATATATCTATATCTATATCTATATATTTATATATATGTGTGTTATATATATATATATAACACACACATATATAAACACACACACAAATATATATCTATATGTGTGTATATATTATAGGGAAAATGATCATTTACCCGATTTTAGGCTAAAAATTGCCCCCTTGCTCCACCAACTGTTTTTTAACCCCATTTACCCAAAACACTCTAAGGGATTTTCCCCTTTACCCAATTAATTCTTTTTTCTTTTTTTTTTTAGACTTTTTTGCCCTCTCCTTCTTTCTCACTTAGAGAGAGAAGTCACCTTCCACCTTGCTGTGCTCCGGTGACCAGTGGCCGGCGCGGTCTCCGGCGACCGGTGACCGGACTCCGGCGAATGGTGACCGGATTCCGGGAACCGGTAACCGAAATCCGGCGACCGATGACTGGAATCCGGAATCCGGCTATTATTTCCCCCCAGTAATCATATTACTGCCCCCCAGTAATCATATTATTGCCTCCCAAAAATCATATTATTGCCATCCAGTGAATTGTATGAACTCCCAAAACCAAAATGAATACACTACAGGAACAATTGATCAATTTATAATCATATTACTGCCCCCCAGTAATCATATTACTGCCCCCCCAATACAAAGTCCAATGTTTCTACTGCCTCCCAATAGACCACCAAAAATGCACCTTTTTGTAGTATTCACAAATAATTTGACTTTAATACACAGAAAACAACAGGTAACTTATCAAAACACCACACTATAGTGATCCTTGTCCCTCATATCAAAGTCTACTGGGGGCCAATAATGTGTCTACTGCCCCCCAATAGACCATCAAACAAACCCCACAGTTACATTGCAATTCCTTCCTCATTCCCGGGGGTTCACAATGTACAAAAAAAAAAAAAAAAAATTGATCTGGGCACCCAGAATTGCTCTGGGCACCAGATCAGAATGACTGGGGACGAATCGGACCGGCAAATCTTGAACTCGATATCGGACAGGCAGGTCTTCAAGCTTTGGGCCAACGTGCTCGTCTCCTGCGGCTTCTTCCTCCACCGCACCTCCGCCGACCTCAACCTCAACCACCTTGAGTCTTCGTCGCCGTCGGGTTACCCAAGGAAGACCCGGCCAAGATTCAGATCGAGAAACAGATCTGAGTTGTCCCAAAATCCGCCGGAAAGGTTTCGTCACCGTCATCGGCTTGCCGGGCGACGACTTCTGCAGTGAAGTCTTCACCGCCCTGGATCGGATTCTTGGGCTCCGACGTTCCAACGAGGAGGAGCAGGTGAGAGAGAGAGAGAGAGAGAGAGTCTGAGATAGAGTCCGGTAGGAGGAGAGAGAGAATTTTGTACTTTAATAATTTGTTTAGGGTTGAAAATGTCATTTGCGATTAAATTGGGTAAATGGGGTCAAAAAACTCTTAGTGGAGCAAGTGGGCATTTTTTAGGTTAAAATTGGGTAAGTGGTCACGGCCCCTATATTATATATATCTATATATATATATATATTATATATTTATAAAGACACACACATATCTACTATATATATATATCTATATATATATATATATATATACGGACGCGTTCCAAAGAGGACGTCCGCACTTTCGCTAAAGTGCGGACGACGGCGCTGCAGCCCAACTCAGGGCACGACGGCGTGGCGCGGCTTGCCGGAGGGAGGCCAGGGGTCGTGCGGAGGGGTCTGCGGTCGAGTGGAGTCGCCGGCGACGGGTTTTCAGGTGCTGCACAGAACCTGCAGTTGCAGGTGAGGTGGCTGCCCAGAAACCGGCAACCCCGACCTCCTCCGACCTCGAACGGTGCCCAGAAGCCGTCTGGGATGCTTCCGGCCTCCTTCCGGCCCGATTCGCGCCGCCGTCGACGCCTGAGCTGGGCTGCAGCGCCGGCGTCCGCACTTTAGCGAAGTGCGGACGTCCGCTTCAGAACCCGCCTGTATATATATATAAACACACACACACACACATATATATATATATAAAATATTTTACGGGCTGGGTTTTTGCTGGCTTTTTGCGGGCCGGCCCACTACCCACAGAGGCGGGCTTTTTAACGGGCCGGGCCGGGCTTTTAGCCCTTAGGGCCGGCGGGCCTCCATCGGCCCACTTGATCCGCGGGCTTTTTGATGAGGCCTAACACACTCATGGTGCTGGGGTCCGGAAATTCTTTCTATGCCCATTTATTTTGCCTTTTCTTTTATGATTATTATTTGCTTTTTAGTTTTAGGTGGCTTTATGCCCTTAATAATGTCCCAATATAGGTTAGCAGGGCGAGGTGGATGCTGTCCCAGTTTATATATCTTGAGTGTCGTGTCTGGTTTAGGACAGCAGTAAGTTTCTTGCATTGTCAAATGGTTGCAACCTCTTAGTGGCAGAATGAAGCCAAGTGTCACCGGACTTATTTTTCGGTGGCAACATAGTGAAAAAGTTAGTGTTATTAGTCTATTATGGCTCCACGTGGGCATTATCTTTCCGGTATGTCACCAAAATTGTAAAGCAAATGGAGTAACCAATTGTGCACTCTTTGCTAATTGGTGCATGTTAGAATACAAAATATTAGTAGAGAATTCTGATATTATTTCAGAATCTTTTAAGGCTTATTATAATTTAGGGTTTAGGCTATATGTCCCCCCTTGTATTCTATGGTTTCAATAATGGTTATGGTTTAAGGGCAGCCGATTTGGCCCTACCTCAAAAAAAAAAAAAAGATTATAATTTATAAGAAAAACCACAAAAATAATCATTACATAGAAAACACTATAAAACTTACCTTTAAGCACATAATAAATTACCTAGTATACTTCTAGCATGCCCATGTTTCTAGAGCCCGAGTGAAACTGAATCCACTAACCCTAAGAGCAAGTTCACCTGTTAGTTACCAGGTCAAGGTCATTGGGTCAGACACATTCACTGCTTTTTTATGTTTGTTTCCGCCTAACACTGGATCACCAGGTTAGTTTAGAAACTAACCTAGGTCACTCTCGGTCAGTTTGTAGGTCAAGAAATTAACCTAGAGAGTGACCCAGTCAGTTTCTAAACTGACCTGGTGACCTAGTGACTCAGTGACCAAAAGGGTGAAAACAAACATAAAAAAATAGTGAATAGTGTCTAACCTATTGACCTAGTGACCCTGAACCAGTATCCGACGGGTGAACTTGCTCTTAGGCCTTCTCCAATAGTAAGTTCATTAATTGTCTAAATTATAAACATTTTTTGTCCAAAACTCATCTCCAATGGTGGGTTGGATTTCGGGTTTAGGATCTGTACCAAAAATTAAGTTTGTGGGTCTAAAGTCTAATATACGATGGTCTAATTATAGACCTTTGTTTAGACATTTGAAAGCAAGAACTAGCCCACATGCATGGATGATTGAAATGTTCAAATGTTCAAACTTCAAATTTCAATTCCTTACCATTGGACAACCAATGGTTCTCTCCATTTTTTTATGACTGTGTTTGTAACGGCTATTTATAGGAAAAAATTGTGCGGCAATTTTTTCCTATAAATTCTCACCTTCACATCTTTATAATTTCTTACTTTCTACTATTTTTTCCTATAGATTCTCATTGTCGCATCTTACTTTCTTTATCTTCTCCCACTTTTTTCCTAAAGTTTATGTTCCTTATTCCAAAATGGCATCCAATCAAAAAAAAAAAAAACAAGAAGAAGAAGGAAATTGGACACTAAAAGAAGATGAAGCTTTGTGTAGATAAATATATATCTAACCGATAATATGTATGTGATAGTTAAATCGATAATATCTAACACTTTGCTGCGGGAACTATTGTTATATGATAGTGTTGCCTCAGAAAATCACCTCGGCCTATACAGCCGAGGGATCAAGGAACAAATGTCCTTCTCGA